>VMDO01003248.1:0-13009 GCA_007922755.1 Pedetes capensis
AAAGGGTTTTCAATGGCTGATTGTAGATTCTTCTGAATATGGATTGCCACATAATTCCATATAAATAGTATATCTATCTATCTATCTATCTATCTATCTATCTATAGATATATACACATACACACATATATATATTTGTATATTCATATATACACACCATATATATATTTGTATATGTATATAATATATTTTATATATGTAATGTTCGCACTTATAGCTCCCTAGTGTCTGATTCCACCTGATCTCAGAAGCTAAGCAGAGTCAACCAGGTTAGTCCTTGTATGGGAGACCTCCTGTAAATACTAGGTGCTGCAGGGTAGGGAGAAGGACTTGGCAATTCACTCTCAAAATAATCCATCATTGAAAACCTTATGAATATCAGAGAAGAACTGATAATAGTGCTGGCATGTCACAGTGTTGGAGACTGTTTCATTCTGTTGTACATAGGGTTGCTGAGTCAGATCAGACTTGACAGCACCTAACAACAACAATATATATCAGTATATATGTAATACATATCATATATATGTATATCTATCTATCTATCTATCTATCTATCTATCTATCTATCTATATATATATATATATATATATCTCGAGTTGAGTCCGACTCATAGGGACGCTATGTACAGCAGATCGAAACACTTGCCGATTCTGTGCCAGGCAAATGATCCTATCTATGTTTAGGCCCGTTGTTGCAGACACTGTGTCAATACATCTGGTGTGGGGTTTTCCTCTTTTGTGTTGACCTGGCTCTCTCCCAAACATGATGTCCTTCTCCAAGGATTGTTCTCTCCTGACTACATGTCCAAAATATGTAAGACACAGTCTGGCCATTCTTGCTTCCAAGGAGCACTCTGGTTGCACCTTTTCTAGGACAGATTTGTTGGTTCTTTTGGCAGTCCATGGTATATTCAATAGACGTCTCCAGCACCACAGTTCAAAAGCATCAATTCTTTTTCTGTCTCTCTTCTTCAATGTCCAGCTTTCACAACCATATGATGCCAGTGAAAATACCATGACATGAGTCAGACGCACCCACGTATTCAATGTGACATCTTTGTTTTTCAAAACTCTAAAGAGACCTTTTGCCACAGTTTTTCCTAGAGCAATGCGTCTTTTGATTTCTTATATACACATATACATACTCCCACAAGCTTATATGCACTCCCAATAATATATATATATACACATATATGTATATATACGTATATACACACACACAGACACAGACACACACAGACACACAGACACACACACACATATATATGTATACATATATATACATACACATATATATATGTGTATATACACATATATATACATATATGTATATACATATATGTATATACATATATATACATACACATATATATGTATACATATATATGTGTGTGTGTGTCTGTGTGTGTCTGTGTGTGTGTGTGTGTGTGTGTATCACACCGTGGGAGAAGGGCCTGGCAATCCACTCCCAAGGCAATCCCGAAACAGTCAGCCATTGAAAACCCTATGAGGGTCGCTATGAGTCAGATACCGACTCGATGGCACCTAACAACAACAACAACAACATATATCACACCATATACATGAACTGAGTTATCACTCTGGGCTGAGGTTTAGTTCAGTTAGTAGAGTGCTGCTCTGTGTTGCCTGTGGCCCTGGGTTCAATTCCCAGCACTGCAAAAATGAGAGAAGTCCCTCTCATTCCATACCCTAAACAATCCCAACCCAATCAGCCATTGAGAATCCTATGAATAGTAGCGAAGCACTGACATAATGCTGAGTATGGCACAGTGTTGGGTAGTGTTTCATTCTGTTGTACATAGGGTCACTAGGAGTTGCACCCAACTTGATGGCACCTAACAACAACCCCATAAATATGTACATTAATAAAACATTTTTTAAAAAAACAACAATCAAGCAAGGCTTATGTCAGCAACATTCACAGGCATAGAAGATGCTGTGATGGATATTTTTAGAATCATTCACAAATTTGAAAATGAACTGGATGTTAAATGGTATTACAGAATTTTTGGTTTTCAGATGCCAAAGTAGTGCAAGATGAAAATGTATAATGCCTGTAACTTTCAAATACTTCACCAAGATAGGTATTAAATACTGCTAGATGTAGGTTCTAAGTAATAAATATTTATTGGACTATTCCAACTACTCTTTACACTCAAATTTTTCCTAATGAAAAGTCTGGAAAAAGATTATTACATGTGAGCATGCACGCGTGCGTGCGTGTGTGTGTGTGTGTGTTTCTACAATCTGACCACTTTCAGTCACTGTACTGTCAGTCCATTAGCACCTGATCATAGTTAGTCATCTCATACCAAGAGTCCTATAGTCACTTCTTCTCGTTACCTATTGTTCTTTCTTGTCAACTAAAGTCTAGTTTTCCACAGAACCTACGTAACCTGCACCAAAAAGAAAAGGAAAAGGAAAAGGAGAATACAAAAGGAAAGGTTATGAGTGTTAGTTACTTTCGATCATTGTAACAAAATACCTAATAGAAACAACCTAAGGAAGGGAAGATTTGCTTTGTCTCACGGTTTCAGAGGTTTTCTTCTATCATAGCAGAGAAATACTAACTCAAGACCACCTAACAACAATATCAGATCAATGACAGTAAAAAAAACATTCTACACCAAAGGTAGATGGACAAAGGACAAATGATTGCAAAGTAGTATATAAATCTATCACACTTCTAACTGTGGTATTTATACTTACAAAAGCCTCTATTTCATTAAGAAGACATGTCTTTTAAAATAACAGAAATTTATTTTATAAGAACTTTTGAAGAGTTCGTACTGAATGATTTTCTGATCATCAATGGGCATGAAGCAAATTCAACATTATAAATATTCTATTTAACTGTAAGCTTCAGGAAGGTGGAGGTCCATTTTTTATTATACTAAGAATATCAAAATACTGCAGATACCAAATTTAGGAGCAAAATGTTCATTAATGACAAAATGACATCAACCCCAAAAGTTCAGAAGACCATATCTGGGTGAAGAGTATGCCAATTTTTTAACTGATAAAGAGTATACCATATGAAAAAATTATGTTCTATTGAAAAGATCCTCAAATAAGGAAGTAGCCATACTTTTAGTATAATATACCCAAATCATGTTTTCAGAATCCAGAGTGATTCCTTTCAGCAAACAGTTTTTATCCTTTAAGCAAAATTGAATGTAGATTTCACAATGCAAAATCCTTCTAGGTAGGAATTCCATCTGAGTAACTTGAAACATGCTCACTAAATGAAGCTAGAGGAAAAGATTATCGATGTTTAGACTAAACCACAAATGTTATAAAAGGATGGAAATGATAGGTGATAAGTGCTGAATGAAAACCAGAAATATGAAAGGAAAATGTGCCACATAATTAGAATCTCATGAAACATGGAAAGATTAGCTGTAAAACTTAGAGAAACAGCCAGAAGTGGAGTTTTGAATTTTTTTAAAGAAAGAGAAACTAATTAAATCAATAATAGTTAGCAAGCTGTTTAACAAGTTTAAACAACTTCAATATGGCATCTAATATAAATGAACTGGAGGTGGAGTGGAAAGTTATACTTTTGAGCTGATGAATATAAAAGAGTTATTGGAATTGGCAAGGAAGGATGTCAAAATACAACATGAAAAGGTAAGGAATGTGATATCTGCTAAATATAGTGTATAGAAAGAAATCTTCCTTAGGTGCTTATTTCAATCTTTTGGACTGGCCAGATCTGGATTTTACAGTATGTAGTTTCTAAGGTTGCAAAAAGTAAATTTGACCCAGGGTAGATCTAAGTCTGTATGCAAATGAATTGTTTAAATTTATTTCTAAAAAAAAAGATAAATGATTTTAATTTTAGCCAGCAAAAACGTGAAAGACAACAGTTTGGGCTCTGGAATATAATAATTCATATTCAAATTCTAGTTTACAAGCCAACATCTTAAGCAAGTTATTTAATTTTTGTGTGCCTAAATTACCTCATGGGGCTGTGGCTTAGCTCAGTTGGTAAAGTGCATGCTCTTTGTGCTCTGAGGCCCTAGGATTGATCTTTGTTGCTGTTGTTAGGTGCCGTCGAGTTGGTATCTGACTCATAGTGAACCTCATAGGGTTTTCAATGGCTGACTGTTTCGGGATTGCCTTGGGAGTGGATTGCCAGGCCCGTCTCCCATTTTTGCAGTGCTGGGAATTGAACTTGGGACCTCAGAGACTACAGCGTAACACTCTACCAACTGAGCTAAATCCCAGCCCAGGATTGATCCTTAGCACCACAAAAATAGGAGAAGCATCTGGCAGCCCACTCCTGAATCAATCCAGAGAAACAATCACTCATCTAAAACCCTATGAATAGCACAGAAGCACTGACATAGTGCCGGGCATAGCACAGTGTCAGGTAGTGTTTCTTTCCGTTGTACACAGGGTTGCTCCAAATAGGACCTGATTCAATGGCACCCAACAGCAACAACAACAACAATAACAACAACAACATTACCTCGTTTATAAAATGACAATATGAATGGTTCTGTGGTACTTACTTCGCTATCCATGTTATATGGTGTATATAATGCATGTTAGCTATCAATATCCCTATTATGGTGAGGATATAGAGATGGGTAGAAAATTATGCAGTTTAGATCAATTTCACAGTAAACATTTGAAAATTGAAATCAAATATAGGTACTCATACTTTAACTGTTATTAAGTCCAAAATGTCCTCCAAAGGTCATGTTTTGAAAGCTTTGATCCCCAGGTGGTGGTGCTACCCTGAACTTTGGGAGGTCCATCCCAGCCTGCAAAGGTGGATCCTAACTTTGCAGGAGTGGGTCACTGAGACAGGACTTTGGAGGTTTTATATGGGTCCCTAGTCCTGTTAAACTCTCCCTGGTGGCCAGGTTGTGAGGCTCTGTGCCACCAGCCCAGGCCACCTGTTCCACCCACAATACCTCCCGTGTTGCTATGCCTGCTCTGAATCTATGGGCTGAAACTTCCAAACCATGAGCCCCCAGTACATCTTTCCTCCCAGAATTTGTTTCTGCCAGGTTACTGCAGCAGCACATGAGCTGACTAACACAAATGGCTATAAGAAAGAATCTTTTAAGCTGTTACAGACATAATTTTGGTGTTAGAATTATTGTATCTGGAAAATTCTGACTTAGTATTTATAGTAGACTGGTAAGAGGATGTTTTTCTCTAGATCTTTGTATTGCTTGGCCAGAAAACCATAACAAAATATCACGAACTGTGTGACCAAATGACAGCAATTTATTTTTTCACAGTTCCAAAGGTAGGTGGTCTAAGAATAAGGTTACAGCAGGGTTGATTTCTTCTGAGCCCCAGTTCTTGACTGGCACGCAGCCACTCCATTTCTGCCTCTTCACGTGGTCCTTCTGGTGCCTTTGTTTTATAATCTCCTCTTCTTATAAAGATACCTGTTGAATTGGATTAGGGCCCATTCTAACAGCCTCACTGTAATTTATTTACTTCTTTCTTTAAAACCCTGTCTCCAAACATAGTCACACTATGAAGTACAGGGGGTTAGGGTTTCAATGTACAAATTTCAAAGAAACACATTTCAGCCCACAGTAGTCTTCTTTAAAGTTTTTGCAAGTTATAAAACATCACGTATTCTAATAATTTACTGTAATGTAAAACTGGTGATTTGCTCTCCATACTTCTTTACTATTTCTGCCCTTCAAGAAATATGACTTTGCTTAGAAAAATGAACTAGTAAAATCTATTCCACCTAGGTACTTTAAATAACCCAGAAAAAGTCTTTGGAACAAGCTCATGAATCATGTTCTCAACTTCACTTATGTCAAAATCCATTTGGGGACCCTTTCTTCCTGAAAATGGTTAATGATCCATGTACTACCTGACAATTCAAAATTTCTTCAACTACTAGGCCACATTTATGGCTGCATTTCAGGGGTACAACATTTTAATATCACTGTGGAAACCAGACAAATTGTCATACTATTAAAGAGTAAGGGCAGGAGAGATGTCAAAACTATAGAAAGACTTCATGTAATTTAATCTGAGTTTCAACTTTCCTTGTTTTAATGATTTTACCCCTTCTGCATATTAAATACATCTCTTTTTCAAACATCTTTTTTTCTACAGTTTTCTTTCACTGTTTTATTTCCAGAAAATGGTTGAGAATGTAGTGAGTGAGAATGGAGAGAGACCTTAATCAGCAATGCATCTTTCTGAAAGACCTCCTAATATTTGCTTTATTTTCTATCTTTACTTATACATTAATTTATATCTGCAGAACATCATCTTTTCTTCAGAAATGCTTCATCTATGTGAATTGGAAAAAATAATGTGCATTTTAAAAACTAGAAGGCTGTTGATCATATGATTATATTAGATTCTAACAATCACAGTAGGAGGACAGAGAAACAAGAAATAAAACAGTAAGTCACTGAAGATTCTCTAGAGGAGGAGGGAGTTAGGGAAGACTTTTAAGGACAGGCATGGTTTGGATAGGTTTAAGTTTAGCAAACAACCTCTCTCAGGACGTGGTCACAGCCCAACAAGAGATTTCGGATAAGGAGCCAGAGATATTCAGGGCATGCTGGTGATTATTCAGAATCATTGCAGGTTGATTGCTTTTTTCTGAATGCTGTGGCTACTGATATGCTTATTATGTCAGTGAGAAAATTTTGAAAACAGAAAAAACCACCACGTTTCCATCTGTAACTTTATGAGGCAGATTCTCTTTTTGTTCTGAACAGTCCAGGATTTTATAATTGCTTATGGGATTAATTTAAAAGGAAAAGCAGCCAAATGGAAAACAAATGACAAAGCACAACTAACACAAACAGTATGAATGTAAAGGTGCTTAGTGAAAAAAATCTTTCACTGGGAGGCAGGAAGAAGGTACTGAAAAGATTCAGGCTGGATGCTTGTTAAGAGTCATTTGAGGGTTGTGACCTACACAATGAAGTTAGGGATAAAAAAATAGTGAGAGGACATTTTGAAGAAATATAGGTACATATTCTCACTCTCCACTATATCTGTTCCACCATCTAAACTCTTCAATGATACTCTACAGTCAGAATGTTCGAATTCTGATTCTATTTTCATCACTTTCTAGATCAGGGGTCTACTTCAGTGCCTTTATTATTTGTTGTTTTTGTTAGGTGCTGTCGAGTTGGGTTTGACTCATAGTGACCCTATGTACAACAGAACAAAACACTCTCAAACACTATGCCATGCCTGGCACTATTGTCAGTGCTTCTCTGCTATTCATAGGGTTTTCAATGGTGTATTGTTTCAGGAGTGGATTGCCAGGCCCTTCTCCCTAGCCTGTGTCACTTGGTATTCCCAGGTGGTCTACCATCCAAGGACTCACTAAGTGGACCCTGCTTAGCTTTTGAGATCAGGCAGGATCAGGTGCCAGGGTGGAGATAATAACAGTATGTCTTTCACAGGTTATTATGTTGAGCTGTTGGAAGAATTAAATGAGGTAACATGTGACTCAATGAGATAATGCTAGTGTTTAACACTACTGTCATTCTATTCTTGATACTACTGTTTCAGAAAGGGTAGCACACTGGGGAATCTGGAAGGAGAGGATGGTATATTGGTTGCAAGCATTGTGATTATAAATAAAGGCTGAGAAATCCAAAGTTAAAATGGCAGCTCTTGTTTCTAATTGTCTACCTGGACAAGAATTTTAATCTGTATATGAGTATAACCAAAGCATTCTCAATAAAAATGGGATGAAATGATGGAAAGTTTAGAAAGTCTGAGTTAAATGCAATTTTTGAGAACATTTATTACAAGCTTCCATCTGTTATAGTAATACTTTCTATTTCATCCCCAAGAAATAGTCATTTAAACTTTTCTCCAACCCTCCAATTTCCTGTGTTCTCCACTGACAATCAAAGATTGCTACTTTATGGAGTTAAAGTATGAATAAAAGAGAGTTTGCTCATTTTGCTTAGCCTGGACCTGGCATAAGATCAGCCTTCAATGTGAGGTTGCTATTGCTTCCAGTATATTTACTAAACAAGGAGTATTTATTTATTCCTTTAAAAAAGATAATGTGCTTCCCTTAGGAATAAAAGGTGTTATATTACTTTTTCTTAGTAAGATTCTTAATTTTGAAAAGAAAATACAGATTGCTTATAAGAGATGAAGTTAGTTTCTCTAGGCAGTGGGCCAATTATGTTTCATGAGTATGCCTCTTTGAAACTATACACACATGCTAGGATGTGAATGAGGCTGAAGTTCATTTTAAAATTTAGTTCAGTTGTTAGAATGCTGCTCTGCAGTCTATGAGGTCCCGAGTTTGATTCCCAGCACTGTGAAAATGGGAGAAGGACATGGCAATCCTGAAGCGATCAGCCATTGAAAACCCTATGAGGGTTGCTATGAGTCAGACAGGACTCCACAGCACCTAACAACAACAAATGAGCCTCCAAATATCTGTCAAGTTGTACTGTGTGGCCTTGTGTTTTGCTGCAATACTGAAAGCTATGCCACTGGTATTTCAGATATCAGTAGGGCCACCCATGGTGGACAAGTTTCAGCTGAGCTTCCAGACTAAGATAGACTAAGGAGCAGGACCTGGCAGACCATTCCCAAAACAATCAGTCACTAAAAAACCTATGAATAGAAGAGAAGCAATGACAATGGTGTCAGGTGGGGTAGAGTATGGGGTAGTATTTTCTCTGTTGTATATAGGGTCAGTGTGAGTTAACCCAACTTAAGAGCACCTAACAACAACAAAAACAACAACAAGTGCCTGGAAGGAAGCCTGTGACTTCCTAATAGAATCCCTGTTAGGTTTCAGCTAAACCTTCAATAGCACTGATATGCTGTATTCAAACTTGGAGGATGTAAGAGCTACTTCTATGACTACTATCAGGAATATTCTGTATAATATCATGTCTCATCCAAGTTAAGTGCCAAAATTCAGTATTTGAGCATATCTAATTACCCATGCAATAATGAAAAGTAAACACACTTTTCAACTCCCGAGTGCATTTCACAATCTTTTCTTCATCATTGCCCCTGTAAGGAGCTTTTTTAGACATTTTTCCTTGTCAAGATCTTTTCCTAAGCAATATAAACATCACAGATATCGTGCATATTTAAATATATGCCATTTATATGTTCATGTTTTATACATAAACATCAAGAAAGTGCAAAGCTCTCATTACTAACACCACCATTACCAAGAATTAACTATTGATTCCTTGGGGGTGATATTGGGCAGGAGAGAATACACTCCCTAGAGGTCTCCTAGAATACTGTTGAGGGTTGTCTTGAAAAAGCAGCAGCAGCAGCAACAACAACAACAACAACAAAGAGGCAGAAAAGTGATTCTCTTAATGATATCAGTTTGAGATAGACTTCTACTCAGATAGTTAATTTGCAAAGATAAATTTATAGGAAATTCTGCACAATGATATTTTTAAAATAAAAAGGTGAATTGTCATATAAAAGTCTTTTTCTTAGTTTAGGCTAAGTGAACAATATTGCATCAAAGAATAGTGACTAATCAAAGTAGATTTAAGGAACTTTTTCATCAACAAAATCATTTTTATGGGATATTTAATTTTTAAATTAATGTTAAATACTAATGTAATATAGCAACACATATCTTTTTTTTTTCCAATACTGGAAGTTGAACCCAGGGCCTCGCGCCTGCATGCTCTGCAAATGCTGGAACACTGAGCTGCATCCCCAGTCCATTTTTTCACTTTTTGAGACAGGGTCTTGCTAAATTACACAGACTGCCTCTGGTCTCGAACTTGTGATCCTCCCGCCTCCGCCTCCCAAGCCGCTAGGATTACAGGCGTGTGCCAACATGCCTGGCACTAACACATATCATTTTTAAAAAACAGAACATGACAAATCAAGCCAAAAAATTCTTTGATCATCATTATTTTTAAACTTTTCAAGATTAATCCTATAAATAGTTGATGTATTTCCATACCTTTTCATTTCAACAGTTTATATAAATATGCACATGTATATCCATGATCATAATGTAAGGCTCATTTATTTTTTAAACTGCTGATTCTAATGTGTGGTAGGAACTAACAAAATTTTATTTATTCCTTTCTCTTATGCGTGTATATGCAGAATAAGGTCTTCAAGTTTATCAATCAAAGAGTGCAGCAGAATCTCAAAGCCTAATGCAGTAGTTCACTGGCACATACTTCAGGATGATTTTGGTTTCAAGGAAAGAATGAGATCATGCAAACACCTCTACAAGAGAATTATGTGGTTTTCATTTCCTATAATAAGTAGTCTTCATTCCAGTTTTCTGAAAATGCTATTTATGTTTGTGTAATCTTCATTTAACAAACATTTACATAGCACTTGCTATGTGCCAGACACTATTCTATGTCCTCTACAGAGAAAACAAGAACAGTGTCTGTCTATGTTTTATCAACTATGCAAAGGCATTCCACTGTGTGGATCATAACAAGTTATGGGTAATTCTGCAAAGAATGAGAATACCATCGCACCTAATTGTACTCATGAGGAATCTGTACATGGACCGGGAGGCAGTTGCTCCAACAGAACAAGGAAACACTGCTTGGTTTAAAGGCTAGAAAGGTGTGCACCAGGGCTATATCCTTTCACCATATCTCTTTAATTTCTCTGCTAAGCAAATAATCTGAGAAGCTGGACTTTATGAAGAAGAATGTGGCATCAGGATTGGAGGAGGACTCATTAACAACTCTGCCTGGAGAAAGTGAAGAGGATTTGAAACATTTACTGATGAAGATCAAAGAATCTAGTCTTCAGTATGGATTGTGAAACAACATCAGTGAAACAAAAATCCTTACAACTGGGTCAGTATGCAACTTCATGATAAATGGAGAAAAGATTGAGGTTGTCCAAGATTTTGTTTTACTTGGTTCTACAGTCAACACCCGTGGAAGAATCAGTGAAAAAATCAAAAGACACATTGCACTGGGAAAAGCTGTGGCAAAAGATCTCTTTAAAGTATTGAAAAGTGAAGATGTCACATTGAAGATGAAGAGGTGCCTGACTCATGCCATGGTGTTTTCAGTTAAATCATATGGTTGTGAAAGCTGAACATTGAATAAGAGAAACAGGAGAAGAATTGATACTTTTGAATTATTGTGCTGGAGATGAATATTGAATATACCATAGATTGTCAAAGAACCAATAGATCTATTCTAGAAGAAGTGCAACCAGAGTGCTCCTTGGAAACAAGGATGGCTAGACTGTGTCATATGTATTTTGGACATGAAGTCAAGAGAGACCAATCCTTGGAGAAAGACATCATGTTTGGGAGTGTGGCCGGTCAATGAAAAAATGGAAAACCCTCCGCTGGATAGAATGACACAGTGTCTGCAACAATCCGCTTAAACATAAATAAGATTGTGTGCCTGGCACAGAAATGGGGAGCATTTCATTTTGCTGTACATAGGGTTGCTGTGAGTCAGACCCAACTCAATGGCACCTAACAGCAACATTTTAGAAATGAAGAATATGAGACATTAATAGATTAAATAACTCCCTGAGAGGGCAAAATTATGAATGTAAATCCAGATGACCACAAAGTCTGTTTCACCATTCAGATGACATGCTGCATCTGTTTTTCTGCTGTCTGAATATGTAATGTATGTCTCTTTATTAAGAAATAAATGAAAATCAAGCACAGCTACCCAATGAATACACTACATAATTTACAAAGCATACAACATAATTTGTGTTTCATATTCTTTAACTGTAGTTTGTTAGATGCTTTGAAATCCTCTATGATGACAATGTCAGGTGTTTTACTTCTTTCAGGTCTTAGTCACATTTTATATTTCACTTTGTATGGTAAGGGCTGGGAGTTAGCTCAGTTGGTAGAGCACTCCGCTGCAGTCTCTGTGGTCCTCAGTTCAATTCCCAGCACCGAAAAAGTGGGAGAAGGACCTGGCAATCCACTCCCAAGGCAATCCTGAAAGAGCCATTGAAAACCCTATGAGAGTCGCTATGAGTCGGATACCGACTTGACGGCACCTAACAACAATGACAATAACAACTTGTATGGTAAAGGTGTGTAGCTTTCTAATCAGCTCCAGTGAGTTACCACTTAAGCAAATATGAATGTTGGTTCAAAAATATATCAGTTGGCATTATTGACTGAGTTTCACAGTAACTTAGTTATCACTCTACAAATTTCAGATAAATAAGGCATGATGGTAAAAAAATTGAAAATAAATGTTAACAAAGATAGTAGCTGGGTTGATTCAAGTCTCTCCATTAGAAAATCACAAACAAGTTCTTTATTACAGAAGATTAAAATGCAACAGGAACTTGAGTAGCCACTTTTGAGGGGGAGAAAGAGAAAAGGAAAGATTAATTTATTGATATAAATGTGTGGTATAATTTAACTTTGATTTCAAAGAAATATACACAAACACACACACTGCTTGTTTCTAGCAAAGATATCCTTGTATTTTCTTGAATTGTGGTTTATTTTATTACCTTTCTACTGGCAAACATTTTATCATAAAAGGGAAAAAACTTTCAGATATCTTTTGGAATATTTTAACTCTACAGTAGAATGTAATGGATGTTCCATATTACCTTTAATTGAAACATATACATTAGTGGTAAAATTCATAAATCACAAGTGCAGATTAAAAGAACATGGAATCATAAATTTGACACATTTTGCATTAAAATAGATACATCAACTATTAAAATAAATGTATCTCTTACTGAGAAAATAGATCAAAATCAAATCTAATAGTTCACTTACCAAATCAGACATCCACTATTGAATCATTACTTATTGAATACTGAAGAAGATACATCATTCATCAAATCAAATACTTTCTCTGGTAAATCAACCCCACCATCTGATTCTAAACTGTCTTCTACTAAATCAAAAAACTACCCAATAAATCAAAGCAATATTTCATCAAAGAATCTCATTTAAAGTAAATATAGTGCATCACCAGATAGCATATATCATAGTAAAAGTATCATTTATTAAGAGAAAGATATGGCC
>VMDO01003248.1:13109-147600 GCA_007922755.1 Pedetes capensis
AGAAAGTATTTGAGATGTTTAAAATGAGTCTGTTCTCTTAAGTAGCCTGAGCATGTTAACAGTAGATTAATTGTACATTAATTTTTCTATTCATTTAGCAATGTCTAATTTTTATTCATTTATTTTTATTCATATTTTAATTGTTTTTCTAATAATTGTGCATGTTTATAGGTATAATGTGATGTTTTGATATACGTACATTGCATAATGATGAAATCAGGGTAATTAGCATATCTATGACCTCAAATATTCATCATCTCTTTGTGGTGAGAAAATTCAAAATCATCTATTCTAGTTGTTTTTGAAATATACATTATTGTTAACTGTAGTCATAGTACTGTGCAACAGAAAAACAGAATGTGTTCCTCTGTCTAACTAATTTTATACCTATTGACCAACCTCTGACTCCCTATCCCTCTTCTTCTCAATCTTTGGTGACTACTCTTTTATAATTTCTTGCTAGATGAACTTTTTTTAGATTCCACATGTGAGTGACATCAAGCAGTATTCCTCTTTCTTGTCTGGCTTATTTCACTTAACATAATGTATCTGGGATGCATTCATGTTGTCACATATGAGAGGATTTCATTTTTTTCATAGCTGCAAAATATTCCATGGTGTATATGTACCACATTTTCTTTACCATTCCTTCACTAATGGGCAATTTGGCTGAGCCCATATCACATGTTAGCTATGTGAATAGTGCTGCAAGAAGCTTGAGAATGCAGATGTCTCTATGATGTACTGATTTTACTTCCTTCAGATACCCAGTAACGGGATTGCTGGATCTATTTTCACTTTTTTGAGGATTCTTCATACTGTTTACCATAGCAACTATGCCCACTTCCTTTCCCATTAGCATTGTGGGAAGGTTCTCTTTTCTCCACATCCTTGCCAACACTTATCCTTTATCTTTTTGATGATACCATTCTAATTGGAGTAAGATGTGAATGTGATTTTTTTTGTTTTTGATTGTTATTAGTTGGATAATTATTTAGTAGGACAGCATTGAGAAGCAGGAAGTCAGAGTTATCTTTCTTTCTATTTTTTCCCCACTTACAAAAGTAAACACATACAGTTTTAATGTCTCTTATTGTTTTGTGTCTCTCAACCAATTATGACTAGGACATAGTGTTTAAAGTCAGGAAATATGATAGTTGAAAAATATAGCAAGAACATTTTTATAATTCCATAGTTTTCTATAGATTTATTTATTTATTTATTTATTTATTTATAAATACTTGGGACTTAACCCAGGACATCACACATACTCTGTAAATGTTCTACCACTGAGCTATACCTCCAGCCCTTATTTTATTTTTTATCTTGAGGCAGGGTCTCACTAAGTTATGCAGGCTGCCTCTGGCCTCAGACCTGTGATCCTCCTGTCTCTCTCTCCCATGCTTCTGGGATTACAGATATGAGACATCACACCAGGCCAATAGTTTCTTAAATAATTTAATGGGAAGCATTTTTCTCTAAATTTATATTAGGAAATATTTATATTGGCTTAATTCTATATATTTCTTCAACAATTTAGATACAGATATTTTAATTCCAACTAGGAGAGATATTCTGTAATAAATCTTTTGGAACATTTTCATCTACATCATCATTTTAACAACAAAAATTAAAATAAAAAACAAAAATTAAAAATAAAAACAAAATTATTAAAAATATTAAAAATAAAAACAAAAATTACTTCTTAATATGAAAACTGTAAGTATATAGACTGATTTGATTTCACCTAAGAAATTGGCACATTTAATTAATAAACTATCCATTATACAGACATAGAAATTTCTATAAGTTAAATTCACTAATATTATCAATATATTTTAGGATTAATTCCTATAATGCTAAAGTTCATAACTGGAATGTGGAAACAAGTTACTCAGATTATCAAATTATTTATATGGTCTTATTGTGGGTTGAAACTGAAGTAACTACCTGGATTTAAAATGAATATGTCCTAATAAAATACCTCTGGAAAAACCAGAATATGTGGTGGTTCTTAGTCCATGTTTCCTCCAGCAATAGAGATAGAACAGAATAGCGGCCAGAGTTAGAGGACAGTGCCTACCTTTTCTTTGTAATCACAGCCTCATTTGATTGCTATGTCTTTCCAATTGTGAAGTTGAGTTGCTCTCTAGCATCTTGCATCTGCCTGTTTTACTTCTTTATGTTAGTTATTTGGCCCTTGTAAGCCTGACTTTATACTCCCAGCTATAAAGCCTACCATTCCATACATGCAATTTTGAATAGTTACTAAGTACTTCATGTGCCGAGACTGTGTTGATATGGATAAATTTAAAACTTACTTTCTGTCCTCAAGTAATTTTTTTTTTTTTTTTTTTTGGTGGCCCATGCCAGTAGTCAACAAGCTGCACAGGAAGAGGCAGGAGGATTCCGGGCTCAAGGACAGCCTGGGCAACACTTTTGATGGGCTGGGGTTTAGTTCAGTTGGTAGAGTGCTGTTCTGTACTCACTGAGGCCCTGGGTTCAATCCTCAGTACCATGCAAATAGGAGAAGGACGTGGCAATCCACTCACAAATCAATCTCAAAACAAACAGCCATTGAAAACCCTATGAGGGTTGCTGAATCAGATTTGACAGCACCTAACAACAACAAGGATAATAAAATGCTCATGAAGAGTTTAAAGAATAAGCAGGCATATTATAATACACCACAAAAATGGGAGAAGGACATGGGAATCCACTTCCAAATCAATCCAGAAACAGCCATCAAAAATCCTATGAGGATTGCTATGAGTCGGACCTCACTCAATGGCACCTAACAACAGCAAACAACAATTGCATCATGTCAGTAGTAAATGTATTCAGCGAACAAAGATCACATATGGGAGATGGGTTTGATATGTGTGAAGGACAGAAAAGAGTACATTAGGCAAAATTTGCAAACTTAAAAATAATGTATCCTTAAGAATGAATCAGCTACAGAAGCAAGTAAATGTTAACCAGTTAATTTTTAAGAATTATCTTGAGATTACATGAGCACTAATTGTTAGGCAGAAGACTGAAGTTTGATAAAAATTTTGAGACTAGCTTCAAATTATTAATATGAGAGTAAAAATATCATTGGTTTACTGCTGTAGAAACCTTAACTTATTCCACTCTCTGTACCCCTACATCAATCACATACTCAATAATAATTTAAAGGCTTTACTTTCTCATCAGAAATACAACTACTCTACTGTTTGTTTTGAGATATCCTTGCCTGGTTAAGGCTTGAAAATAAATTGTAAGTCATTTATGAGTTAGTCAATAAGACCAGCCCTCTCTTATTGCCAGCTATTTATAAATGTGGTACAAACATGTTTATTACTGATCAGCAGTTTCTCATTATTGTTCTGTCTCTGTCAATATGAACATTGATTAATTGTAATTGCAGTTTTGCCCAGCATGGATTTATTAGAATGTAAAGTAACAAGAATTATACAAGAATGTCAAAAGGCAGGAAGAATTCCATAGAACACTTAGAGAATTTGCTGGTCTACTCAAGGTAGAGGGCACATGCTACTTAAGCCAGGGGAACGTGTGACTGTAATTTAGTAATAAAAAGACTTATTAAAAGAAATTGTTGATCACTGTAATAAATTTTGCTAGACTCTTATTTTATACAGGATAAACTACCTACATTACATAACTTTTTAAAAGTTTCTTATTGACTCTGATGTTAGTGTATGTTTTATATCTTTGCTTTAAATTGTTTTTGTTACATGCCATTGAGTCGGGTCTGACTCACGGTGAACCTCATAGATTATAAAATTTCAAGAGAGTAGAGCACACATCAGATTTTATTACTTTTTTCTATTTAAATTAAGCAGGATTTTTAAAAAGATAAGCATCCTTTATAAACCTCTTGATTCACCAAACAATTATTCATAAATTATTTAAAGAGTGGTGTCACATTGAGGCAGGACAGAAAGACAAGTAAAATTTGGGGACATGGGAAGGAAAGAGCCCTCATCCTGTTGTTATGGTTAGTGCCACCAAGTAGGACCCAACTCATAGTGACCCTCACAGAGTTTTCAAGGGATGATTGTTTCAGGATTGCATTGCCATGTCATTCTCCCAGTTTTTGCAGTGCTGGGGATCTTACCTGGGTCCTCAGAGAGTGCGGAGAAGCACTCTACCAACTGAGCTAAACCTCAGAAATCTAGTTTTAGCCTCACTGGCTAAAAATCAAGCACTATAAGACAACTACTAAGAAAGCTACTGTGAAAACTGCTTATATAGAGACATTATTTTGGGAAATATTATAAATGAAAATTTAGCCAGGATAGAAAAACAGGGAAATTTGGGAGACATGGAAAGGGAAAGAGATTTCACCCCAGGATCTGGTTTCGGTCTTACCAGCTGAGAGCTGAGAACTTTAACACAACTCTCAAGAAGACTGCTGTGAGGACTGCCTGCAGAAATGTTACTTTTGAGAGACATTTTAAATAATGAAAATGTTAAAGTAGTCATAAGCAATGCCTGGGGTAAACATGTATGTGACCTTTGATTTTGGCCTTCCTTTCTCCTAATTCTGTGCTTCTTTGAGACATGCCCAGGCAACTCCCTCATGACTCTTTTCTTAAAACCTATATAATCTGTAATCTCATTTTACTACCGGGAAGTTCCTCCAATAGAAAAACCTAAACAATGGAACTTCTTCTTTTGACATCACACTGGGTGCACCCTAGATTAAATAAAACTGAGGGGACATGGGTGCCTGCCCACATTTTTGGCTTCTTCTTCTTCATTCTCTTGGATGCTATCTCTCTCTCTGACTGCCCACATGTATTCTAAAGTGTGTACTTAATAAACTCTATATCTTTGTTTCACTCTCTCTGAATCATCCTGAAATTCTTTTCTGTGATGAAGCTAAAGACTTGGCTCAACCTGAGTGAAGGTCCCAACTAGGAAAATTCTCCAGGGTAAACAGGCATGCTGAGATGCGCCTCTCTGCTGTGCCGCAAGTGACAAAAATGTTAAAAGATCTATACCTGGAGTTAAAATGTATGTGATCTTTGGGATTGACCTTGCTTTCCCCTCTATTATTCTTTGCTTCTTTGAGAACCTCACAAACGGGATTATGCGCTATGTCTACAGTCAGTACATGCCCCAGGCAACTCCCTTGTGAGTCTTTTCTTATCTATAAATTTATATAACACACCTGCTGGACCACCTTATAATCTCATTTTATAAAAGGGAAGTTTCTCCAATACAAGGTATACCAAGATGTTTCCACTTTAAACCCTGAAAAGTGGAACTTCTTCTTTTAACCTATTACCTGTTTTGACCTATGCTTCTGCCTTAGTGGCACTCCCCTAAAACAGCAGATCTTGTAAAGCTGCCTCCCTCTTTCATCTGCATAGGGGACACTTTCTTGTGATGGATGGAGTGGGTAATGCAGGTTGCCATCATTTTACTTAAATTTTGAATTGAATTGTTGGTAGTATCTTTTGAAAAAGTGTTTTCCAGGTGGATCCTGTAAGATCCACATCACACTAGGTGCACAGAGCTGGCCGCTCAGATAAAACAAGAGGCAACTCATGCCCACATGCTCTTCTCTCTCTTGAGAAGCCTGTGTTTATGTCTTGGATGTGTACTATTATTAGGTAGCTAGCCTGCAGCCCTAGCACTGCGGCATCTCGTCAGATCTCGGAAGCTAAGCAGGGTAGAACCTGGTTAGTACTTGAATGGAAGAACCCCTGGGAACACCAGGTGCTGTAGGTTTGGGAGACAGACCTGGCAACCCACTCCCAAAAATCAATCAACCATTGAAAACCCTATGAATAACAGAGAAGCACTGACAATAATGTTTTGTCTGTTGTACATAGGGTCGCTATGAGGCAGATACTGACTAGACAGCACCTAACAACAACAAGGGCTGGGATTTAGCTCAGTTGGTAGAGCACTGCACTGCAGTCTCTGAGGTCCCAAGTTCAATTCCCAGCACCGCAAAAATGGGAGAAGGACCTGGCAATCCACTCCCAAGGCAATCCCGAAATAGTCAGCCATTGGAAACCCTATGAGGGTCGCTATGAATCAGATACTAACTCGACGGCATCAACAACAACGGCCTGCAGCTGTAGCCCTGTGGCATCCGATCTTGTCAGATCTTGGAAGCTAAGCAGGGTCAGGCCTGGTTAGTACCTGGATGGGAGACCACCTGGGAACACCAGAAGCTGTAGGCTTGGGAGAAGGATCTGGCAACCCCCTCCCAAAAATCAATCTGCCATTGAAAACCCTATGAACAACAGAGAAGCTCTGACCATAGTATTTCGCCTGTTGTATATAGGGTCGCTATGAGTCGGATACCTACTTGACGGCACCTAACAACAACAACAACAACAACAACAACAGCTTAGCCATTAGAAGGTGATAATAAAAGGGGACTGAAAAAGGCTCCTGTTATTCTGCCATGATGAGAAGCCACATTAGTCTCTGAGGACACTGAAGGGCATTTTCAAATGGGTCTCACACTCTAACAAAGCCATTGAGCCATTTATAAAACAAAGATCTGAGGCCCATGTCCACCAGCTCCCAGAGCAGGGTGCCCAGGGCTGATGTTACACCAGGCTTCCCTAGTTTGAAGAAAGTTGAAAGGAACATGTGCCTACCTTCTTTTTCTGCTCCTCCCTCATCCCCTACCTTCCTCTCCACTCCTATCTCTTCTCTTTTCTTTTTGGCAACCAGGAGCTCACCTCTATCTTCTTGCAGGCCCGCCATCTTCTCTCTTTATCCAGGGCACCTTTCCTTCTAAAAGCCCACATAACTCTCCTGTTCCCTGGCTTCATTACCTTCCCCTTTTGGCAGTTCACCCAGGGAATGCAGGTTTTTCCAAGTTCCTTTGAAAACCTACATGAGCTTTTTCAGGTGCCTCAGTTTTCCCTTAAGGTTATGCTATCTTCAATAAAGGGGTTGGGATTTAGCTCAGTTGGTAGAGCACTGCGCTGCAGTCTCTGAGGTCCTGAGCTCAATTCCCAGCACCGCAAAAATGGGAGAAGGACCTGGCAGTCCACTCCCGAGGCAATCCCGAAATAGTCAGCCATTGAAAACCCTATGAGGGTCGCTATGAGTTGAATACTGACTCTACATCACCTAACAACAAAAAATCTTTAACACATCTATTCTATACTCTAATTTCTGTATCATACATAAATTCATATGCTGAATATGAGGACCGAGATGTTGCTGCCAGATTTCTGGACCCACGCTTTAGACCCAACTCCTGCACTCCCTGTGTCTCCCTTATAACACTATAACTCTTTCTTAGGTTTCTCCCGCTCAATATGCCTCTGTGATTCAATCTGAAGCATATACTCCCCCTATTCTTTCAACTAATAAGCTTCAATCTGTTTCACTGTCCTACAGCCTCACCCAAAAATTCGTTTTTGTGGCTGAGCTCTGAGTGGAGGTCCTGAGATAGGGTATTCTCTGGGTTAAGGAGGTAGGAGCTGGGCTGCAGTTCTCACTGCTGGTGACAACACGCTGAAATATTTTTAGAGAATGAGTTTCTGTGAATTTGCTGCAAAATGTATGCTAGTATCTCAACATTCATTGTATTATATATTCAGTCAGTAAACTTGGTATGTACTAGTGCTATTGCTTCAAAGTATTCTCCAAAAAATGTATGGTAGAAACTTAATCACCAAGGCAGCACTGTTGGGAGGTGGAGCTAATTAGAGAAGATTAGGTTGAGAGGGTTCTGCACTTATGAATGGATTAATGCTGTTAGCATGTACGTAAATTAGCTATCGTAGAAGCTGCTTCGGTATGAAAGGAGAAATTCACTCCTCTTTCATCTCTCCCACCCATGAGATGTGTTTCCTCATGTTATAACAAAACAAAAATGTCTCATGAAGTATATGCACCTTAATCTTGGACTTCCTAGTCTCCAGAACCAAGAGCTAATAATTTTCTGTTCATTATAAATTACTCTGTGGTATTTGGCTATGTTCTTGTAGTTGTTGTTGTTGTTGTTAGGTGCTGTGTGCACAACAGGTGGAACACTATTGTCAATGCTTCTCTACTATTCATAGGGTTTTCAATGGTGGATTGATTTGCTGGAGTGGGTTTCTGGGTCTGTCTCCCAAGCCTACAGCGTGTTCCTAGGCGGTCTCCCATCCAAGTACTAACCAGGCCCGACTCTGCTTAGCTTCTGAGATCCACAGGGCAATGGCTGCAGGCATTTGGCTATAGCAGCACCAAATGGACTAAGACAAGGTTCAAGATTCTGCTCTATACTTACAGGGAGAAGGAAACCAAAGTAAGAACCTGCTTTTCCCCTCAAAGAGCCCTAAATCTCTAAAAAGAAATAACATACATACACATACACTCCTAAGTACAAGAGAGAAGGAGACTAGGCAAAGTGCTCTGAAAGTTCAGAGTAAGGGAATTTATAGTTTACTGGGAAAAACTCAGGAAAGTTTCTTGGAAAAGTATCACCTGAATGTGAACTGGAAGGATACCGAGCATAGTTTTCATGGAAGCTGTTTTACTGGAAGGAGTTTCAGAAACAGGCCAACAGCTCTCACCCGTACAGGGGCAGGAATGCAATGGGCATCAGTTTAGAAATGCTTAGCATGAACGTTTGTCTTGGAACAGCCATCCTTAAAGGTTCAGTTCCCCAAACAAAAGCTTTGATCATGACTCAATTTGTCAGTGGGATGAATACAGAGCTCTTGTGATTAAAGCTAGGGTTCTTCTCCAGAACTCTATTGCCTCCTCTTTGCTAAGCACCACCCAGCTATGTCTGCAACCCACCGGGGCTCCTGCTGAGTAGGATCCAGGCCCACCTTCTTGGTACTTGGTGAGTGTGCAGTGAGCACAGAGAATGAATGAGAAGGAAGGCTGGAAAAGCAAGCAGTGCATAAAACTATCGACACTAGTGTAGGCTGTGTTGTGTAAATCTCTACAACACTTTGACCATTATTCAGAAAAGAATGGTGCTACTAGTAGTGATTTGTCTTTCAGTTTAATCAAATTAGCAATCTGACTGGAACTCCATTTTGGAAAGGTATAGTTGCTCTTCTAAGGGAATTACTCTTACATGAGTATGCAGTGAAAGATCATAAGGCTGTCAGTTTGGTTAAGATACAAAGAAATGAAAAAGCCATGATTGATTGGACTTGGGTATGGAGTCATTCTTGACAATCATTGCTCTTTTATGTCTAAAAGAACAGTTTTGCTATTAACAGATAGTAAGAAGGAAAAGGAAATATGTGAAGCAGAATGAGGTCAGTGTTTCTCATGCTGAGTTTTTGGTATGATGTAAAAATATACAGAAAAAGAGAATATGTTAGAAAGTTGTGAATGCTTGAAGCCATTGTCTGAAAGGGAAGAATAGAAAACCATGTGGTAGAAGATTTCATTGAGGGGATATAAAAAAGTAATGTTGTTGTTCTTGTTAGGTGCCGTCAAGTCAAGTCCAACTCATAATGACCCCATATACAACTGAATGAAACAGTACCCAATGCTGTGCCATGCCTGGCACTATTGTCAGTGCTTATCTGCTGTTCATAAGCTTTTGGATGGTTAATTGTCTCTGGAGTGGTCTGCCAGATCATTCTCCAAGCTTTGCAGCACCTGGTGTTCCCATGTGGTCTCCCATTCAAGGAGTAACCAAGCCTCAACCCTGCTTAACTTCTGAGATCAGACAAAATCAGATGCCAAGGTGATATGACTGTAGACAAAAAAGTAGTAGGAAAAAATAGAAAAACACAAGAACAAAAACTTTAAAATGAAAAATTAATTTGAAGTCCAAAGGAGTTAATTTATTGTTTTTAAGTTCTGAATGAAGTTGTAAAATTCCCTCATTGTTGTTTAACTATAAAACAAAGCACTTCCAATAATGAGGATTCATTTATAAAATACATTACTAGAAGAGTTTAATTCCTTCTTTAAAAGTTAACTCCTCTGGCTTTCCATTCAAATACTTAACCTTGCTAGACAAAGCTTTTTGCTATTCATCTAGCTCCCAATGCACTGTCCACTGCAACCTTTGAAGGCGAGCTATAAGTATAGACCTTAAATCAATTTAGCACAATCCATCAAGTCAATTACAAAACCCCAAAACACTGCAACATTCAAAGCCTTTGTTTTCCTTAATGAAAAGGAGAAGACAAATTCTTCTCTCATGAATCTGATTTAGAAAGAAAGAAGCTGCCTGCACCTTAAAGTCAATATAGAGCACTGACTTATCTACATGTTGGAACAAATCTGCAAGATTTGCAAATCGTCTCTGATAAGTGATCCTTTTTTACATCACAGAGAAAAGAACTATTGACCTAGATAACTGTATAATCTAGCAAAGTAAGAAGCATTCTGTACCTGAAATGATCCACTATTCATTTCTACTGTCTTTATTTAAAATTTCTTCTCCTGTAACCATTTCTGCAAGTACTGCACATGACGATAGGTTCGATTAAACACTCCTAAAACCTATTCCCTTCCTAACCCTGCTCATTTTGAAGAGGTGATACAATTTGGTTGGACCTGAATTTATACTCTTTGATTTTAGTTATCTTATTTCCAGGTCATCTTTTCAGATATGTGTAAATGTACAGTTATTCTCATGTTGTTAATTGCTTACAGAGACAAAGGACAATCCTACCCCGGTTACTTGTAGGCAACTTTGGTGAAACATTGATGAAACATTCAGGTGTTAGAAGAATAGAACAGGCAACTATATTAAAGAGGCCCATGATATGGGTTTAAAAGAATCTGGAACCAGACAAAACTGGGATCAAGACATACCAAGGTTCATTAAGGAATTGAAGCTCTTCTCTGAGGATATAGTTCAATGGTAGGGTGCTTGTCTTACATGTGTAAGGTCCTAGGTTTGATTGCCAGAACAGGAAAAAGAAAAAGAAAAAAGAAAGGAAAGAAGAAATTTACGGTCTTGACTTAATTGCCTTCTTCAGAGTAACTATTGAGAAATGTACCTAAGATGCCCATCATACTGTCCAGTATGCTATGTTGTTGTTGTTGTTAACTGCCCTCGAGTTGGTTTTGGACTCATAGCGACCCTATGTACAACAGGCAAAACACTATTGTTACTGATTTTCTGCTATTCATAGGGTTTTCAATGGCTGATTGTCTTTTGGGAGTGGGTTCCCAAGTCCTTCTCCCCCAGTATGATATGTTGTTTTTGTTAGGTGCCATCGAGTCGGTATCCGACTCATAGCGACCCTCTGTTCAACAGGGAAAACACTATTGTCAGTGCTTCTCTGCTGTTCATACGGTTTTCAATGGCAGATTGATTTTTGGGAGTGGGTTGCCAGGTCCTTCTCCCAAGCCTACAGCTTCTGGTGTTCTCAGGCGGTATCCCATCCAGGTACTAACCAGGCCCGACCATGCTTAGCTTCCAAGATCTGACGGGATCGGATGCCACAGGGCTACCGCTGCAGGCCCAGTATGATATAAATGATACTTATTGCTGTCATTGCATTTTTGGCTTTCAGGTTGTTTACAATCTCACTGTTGCCAGAACCATTTCACTTATGCAGAGATAACTGCAATATACTTTTTTTTTCTTTACCAGGTTTTGTCAGAGATTTTATGCTCGCCCTGTGGAGTTCATGTAGCACATATTATTTTCTCCGTTAAAGGATGAGCAAAATGAAGCCACAAAAGATTAGGCTTTTGCCGTAGATGTCCAAATAGGAGATGTTGCTGCTAGGTGCCATCGAGTTGAATCTGACTTACAGTGACCCTATGTGTAACAGAAGGAAACTCTACCCAACACTGTGCCATGCACATGACCTTTTTATATTTGAGCCCATTGTTGCAGCTACTATATTTCTTCTCATTTTGAGTCATGCCACAACACAAAAAGGAGGTCCCAGGGGCTTTACTCCATTCCTGTCATTAAGGTCAACTCTACTGTGAGGAGGCAGCTCTTCCCCTGTCACTTCTTGAATGCCTTCCAGCCTAGGGGCTCATATTCTGGCACTATATTTGACAATGCTTCTCTGATATTCATAGAGTTTTCAATGGCTAATTGTTTTAGGAGTGGGATCCCGGGTCCTTTTCCTTAGTCTGTCTGTCTGGAAGCTCAGCTGAAACCTGTCTCCCAGGGGTGGCTCTGCTAGTATCTGAAACCCTGGTGGCATAGCTTTCAGCATCACAGCAACACTCAAGATAGGAAGTGGCTGTGTTGAAATTGACATTTGATTTCTCAACAAATACTCTTTTTAATAAATCATGATATTTAAATTAGGAAGACAATACACAAAATTTTATAGTTCCTTCTGCAATTTTTTTTTCTTTTTTTGGTAGTACTGGAGGTTGAACCTAGTTCATGCATCCTGGGAAAATGCTTTACTATTGAGTGGTTCCCTCAGCTCCTTTTTTGTTTTTTATTTTGAGACAAGGTCTTACTAAGCTCTGCCAGTTGTCTTTGGCTTCAGACTTGCAATCTTCTTGCCTCCGCCTCCAGAGTCACTGGGATTACAGGTGACTGACATGGCAGCCAGCTCCATAAATTTTATTTCATCTTCTGAGTTCAGTAGCAAACTATTAGTAGGGTTGTATATTTTGTTTGTTAAATAACAGTAATGTTGTAGAAAGCCTTAAGAAAGAATGAGGTAGAAGTTTATACTTCTGCTTTATAATTGTGTAAGAGGTAAACATTTTAAATTTGCCTTCCAAATTATCACTTAATTCTTCTTTTCTGTTGCTAGGAAGGGAACAATTAATCGTATTAGAAAATAAGACACTGAACTAATGAGAGATTACCACAACTGTCCCATTTCCTTAGGTAAAGCAAAGAAGGGAAACAAGTTTGTAGAATTCCCAATCCTTGTCACTCCCCAAACCACTTACATCTGCAAAGACTTCAACACACCCAAATATAAATTCCTTATATATCAGAGTTCTTAAGTTGTCTTTCAGAAAAGCCTCCAGAATCCACCAAAGAACAGTGTGGAAACCACTTGTCAAGATCAGACATGCACAAAAGCAGCCAGCTCATCTGTTCAACGACCTTTAGATGTCTCAAGCTCCAAATCCTCCCAGGACAGAAGAGGGATAACGCTCCCTGAGAAGAAACATGTGACCCCTGACGAGTCATAAGGAGCATGTGCGTTCTGCACAAAAGAACCCTAACAATTCCATTCTCCCCTCCAACCAATAAGCAGCATCTCCCCTCTTGCTTCCTATAAATTTCCCTACTACCAACTGATCAGGGACCCAGATTCGACCCTACAGCTCCTGGATTCTTTGACAGTTGGCCATACAGTAAACCTTTGTCTTTTTGCAAAAGCTTGGTGCCATGTTACTGACTTCTATGCATGTCAAGTTTGGGAGACGGACCCAGCAACCCACTCCCCAAAACAGATCAGCCATTGAAAACCCTATGAACAGCAGAGAAGCACTGACACTAGTGTTTCGCCTGTTGTACGCAGGGTCGCTATGAGTCAGATACTGACTTGACGGCACCTAACAACAACAACATGCATGTCAGGTGGTGAGGCCCAGCTCTATGATACCACTTCATTGCTTACTCACTAGAAACTGAGTTGCAGAAGAGAATGCAGGGAAGACAAGTTCCATTAGAATTTCTTGTATTACTTTCTAAAAAGTTTGGAGACTGTTGGTAATTCTCAGTATTACTGAACTAGTTGGCTTTATCATTTCAATTTGAAAAATGTATAAAGATCCTGCTGTATGAGTTGGAAGACTTGAACAAGGGGGTGAATGTGAATCATGAATACTGCTTTATTGCTTGACACAATGGTGTCTTAATTGAAGAGCCACCTGTGTAGCTGAAAAAGGACTTTGTTATTAGGTTTACTCTTTAATGTAAGAAGATATAAATATTTTTAAACATGGAAACTTGTTTCACACCCATTTCTCCTTAAGAAACAGACTTGTTTTTTTTAATTTATAAAATGTATAAGTATTTTTTTCATTTAATCCAATCATAATTTGAAGGAAAAGTGCCCAGTATTCATAACTAAATCTTTAATCAAAAAAAAAAAAAAAGAATTTCACAAGAACAGGAGAATTGGCAAATACATATGAATCCCAGTCCAGAACAATTTTGTTTGATTTACAAGGAGCCTCTTGTATCTACATTTAAATGTAGCCATGTGCCCCTGTAGCCGTCTGTCAGACTGGGAGAATTTCCAGATAATCAAAATGTCACAGAGTTAGTATTTTTAATTTTTATTTCATCTCCTGCAAGTATGAACTCTGATTATAATTATAGCTTCATCTGCTCTTGAATGATTTTGTTTTATCAGACAAAGACTGCTCTAACAACCACATTGATGGAGAAAAAGGAAACTGCATAAGACAGGAAACAAAAAGAATACTGTGTTTTGAGGAAGTAGCAAACAACCTGAAACTATGGATTATACAACATGCATCCTGAAGTCATAATTAGTAGTTAAATATTTAACAGCCACCGTTTACCTTTATGTCAGTCGTGGTTTTTCTCTGGTCAAAGTATTGATTGGATGGAGGAAAAAAAAAAAACGTAGAATAAAAAATGCCCCAGTGGAAAAAACAAATTGACATGTAGAAGAAATCTAATTCAATAGTACTGGTCAACTGAGGTTATTATTTAACAAGATAAGGGAGTCTGAAATGTCTCCCTATGTCCAGACATTTCCCCTAAGTACAGCCCTGGTCAGATGGCCTTAGCAAGTTTGTTTAGGGTCGGATGACACTTTTAAATAACTTTTCGTCAGAATTCTAATTTCAAGTAAACAACTTGTATAAAATCAAAGTGCCTTCACTAATGAGGATATAGCTATTTGATAATTGAACAAATCATTTATTATTAATATTTTAAATTATTTCTCTATTAAAAAGTAGTAGTAATACCTGTCTTACTCTGACATGCAGTTATTTTGATACAGAGGTGAAGTGATATAATTTTTGATAAATTTAAAGTATTATGAACATGTCGTTAGGTGTCATCCAGTGGGTATTTGACTCATGGTGACCTTGTGTACAACAGGCAAATCACTATTGTCAGTGCTTCTCTGCTATTCATAGCATTTTCAATGGCTGATTGTATTTTGAGGAGTGCATTACTGGGTCCTTCTCCCAGCCTATAGCACCTGGTGTTCCCAGGTGGTCTCCCATCCAAGTACTAACCAGGCTCAACCCTGCTTAGCTTCTGAGATCTGACTGGATCAGATGCCACAGTGGCATGGCTATAGGGTTATGAACATAAGTATTATCAATTCTTAGCTATTCTTTAAATAATATCTTTCCTAGAACTCAGCGTTTTCTCAAGGGTTAGAGTGGAAAAACAGAAGACACAAATTCCATGAGGAAAAAGAAAGAGAAATGGGCAGAGGTAAATGAGGGTGGCCATTTTATTGAACAATGGAATTTTGGTATCATTGAAAAATCCTACAGTTTACCTACTTCAAACATCAGTAGTTGGATGTGGAAGCCTGAAAAAGTTAAGAGTCAGGTCCAATGTCTCACAGCTGATGTGAAGCACAATTTAAACTGGATAATATTTCTAGGGGCTGGGATTTAGCTCAGTTGGTAGAGCTTTGTGCTGCAGTCTCTGAGGTCCCGAGTTCAATTCCCAGCACCACGAAAAATGGGAGAAGGGCCTAGCAATCCACTCCCAAGGCAATCCTGAAACAGTCAGCCATTGAAAACCCTATGAGGGTCGCTATGAGTCGGATACCGACTCGACAGCACCTAACAACAACAACAACAACAACAATATTTCTAGAGCTTAAACCTAATGCCCTTTTCTTTATGCCAATATACCATATTACCTTACTATCTACTTGCAAAAGAAATGTGCAAATAGAAAGGTGGGTATCATTTGGGGATATTTAATATACATAATCGGGGTGGGATTTATCTCATTTGGTAGAGCCGGGGGCTCAATTCCCAGCACCGCAAAAAATTGGAGAAGAACGTGGCAATCCACTCCCAAGGCAATCCCAAAACAACCAGCCACTGGAAATCCTGCAAGGGTTGCTATGAGTTGGACAGGACTGGACAGCACCTAACAACAACAACAACAATATATGTAATCATAACATCTTTGATTAGGAGATATCCAGAGTCAAACTAGCTCAAAGAAATGTGTTATTTATCTCCTTGGCATGATATTTCACCCTGTGTGATTACCTCCAGAGAATATTGCTATTTGCATTAACATGAGAAACATTCTAAAGGTAGATGATTCTTCTTTAAGCATGTAAGTAAGTGATTATAGTTTGGAACTCCAGAATCCTGTTAAAACTACTCAACAACTACCCATAACACCCACAACTAAATCCCAAGGCTTCCTCGTGGTCAGCAAGGCCCACCATAACTTACTTTGCTGCCTATGTGGCAATCTGATTCCGCAGCCTCACTCGCTGTGTTCCAAGAACACTAACCTCTTTCCTTTAAGCTCTTCTCTAAACATACTGGACATTTTCCAAAATAGATTCCTTTTGCTTCCGTCTGTTGTAAATGTGTCACTTCCAAATATGCACATGGCTTCCTTCTGCTCTTCATGAGAGTGTCTCCTCAAAGATCTCTTCATTAGAAAAGACACATCTGGCCACACTACCAAAAAGAAGGTCCTGCTCCACCCCATCACTCTCTGTGCTTTGTTCAGTATTTTTTGTATGTGTTTATTGTACCTATGACTTTGATTTATACAAAGTCTATTCATTCTCAGCCCCTAGATCAAAGCCTGGCACATGGAGAAAAGAAGGAAAGAAATAAACACTTAGTGCCTTTTAATTGTTAATACAACTTTAGATAGTTTATGAAACCGTTAAGAGAAATTCAATCAGGAGGGATCTATTAACCTATCATATATTTATAAAGAAATACTTTGATTTCCCTTACGTGATAATTATTTCAATCATTTCAATTACTACTTTATAATTCCTAAACATATTTGGAATTCTTAATCAACAACATGTTGTACTCCAAGGACTTTGTCTGTTATGTGGAACACCTACATAAAATGATAAATATTTAGTCAATTAAAATGTTTGGAAACAACCAGATGTTTACAGACATGCAAAAACTCTGAGTGTTGACGAAATTAATTTTAGCCTCCTTCTTATCAAGCATCTGTAATAAGCCTATATAGTTGTGCTTTATGGATTTGAAACATTTCCTTGTGGTTCATAGTGGCTGGCAGAGATCCCAAAGTTAGTTCCTGCTGACAATGGCGGTGATGAAGAATCGGTAATTGTAACATCATAGTGGCTGGCAGAGATCCCAAAGTTAGTTCCTGCTGACAATGGCGGTGATGAAGAATCGGTAATTGTAACATTACAACAGGGTTGTAATAATGGCAGAGAGAACAGGAGAGGCAAGAAAACAAAGAGGAAAAGACACTCCCAGAATGCAAAATACACTTCTTAATTTTGTGCCTGATTAGAGAAGATAGGGGAACTGAAAAATGTGAAAATCCTAAACACATAAAAAAACTAAAGCATACTCAAGAAGCAGAAAATGGAATAGACTAATAACCAGAGAAGAAACTGAAAAAAGAATAGTCAGAGAGTTGACTCCCTAAATAGCCTGAAGTATAGGCAGTTTTATAGCTCAGTTCTTTCCAGCTTTCAAAAATCAAATAATATCTTTTTTATATATAAGCCCTGTGGTGCATTGTAAAAAAGAAAATTCCCAATCTTTCATACCTTGAGAATAATACTGATAAGAAAATCTTAGAGAACATGAAACCAAAAGACTTTGGACAAATAATAATTATAAATATAAAAGCAAAAGTGCTAAATAGAAGTAGCATATCTAGTTAACTAATGAATTAAAATAAAAATGAATCATGTCACAGAAGAATTTGCCCTAAACTGCGAGGCTGTTTAACTTCAGGACTTTTAATAAAACTGATCACCTTGTTAAAATATAGGAGAAATCCTGCCTGACCATTTGAGTTGATTTTAAGAATATTTAACAGAACTCTTTAGTTTAGAATAATGCTTAGGACTCAATAGTTTAAGCAAAACAAAAATTATCTAACCAAGCTTATATCTAATACTACTCCTATGGGTGAAACATTAGAAGTAATTCCACCAGAGTAAAAGAATAGACAAAACTATTATCTTTATTGTTTAAAAGTGTTTCAAAATTTTTAGTCCATATTAGAAGGTAGAATTAGGGAGAAAAACTTTCTCTCCTTGAAAGAAGGAAAACAAATCTGAACTTACACTTATTGAACAGTTGAACTATCTAAAAGAAATACCTAGGAAATTTAGTAAGATATCTAGTTACCTATAAAAGTTATAAAATAACCCTCCTTCTTATATACCAGCAATAGTATATTAGGAAATATAGAGACTATCAACAATAGCAAAAAATTATATAAACACTTACATACCTGTATTACATAAAATTAGAAAGTATACACAGCCTTTAGGTGGGCACCGATAAAGTTTTACTGAGGATATTAAAGCAAAATTAATAATTTAGGAAGCATGCATGTCTCTGGATATTCAAATTTGGTGTTGTCAAAATATCAATGCTCGCCAGGAGTGATGGCGCACACCTGTAATCCCAGCGGGTCGGGAGGCAGAGGCAGGAGGATGCCAAGTTCGAGAACAGAGGCAGTCTGCATAACTTATGGAGACCTCGCCTCAAAAAGGAAAAAAAATGGGCTGGGGGTGCAGCTCAGTGGTCCTGCACTTGCAAAGCATGCAGGCGTGAGAACTTGATTTCAACCCCAAGTACCACCAAAAAAAAAGAAAAAAATCAATGCTCCAAAATATATTGCTATATTTGATGTCATTTCAATAATACATAATTTGCTACTGATATATCCTATTTACTTCCAAATGTAATTTAAAATAAATTTATTAAATTCTCCAAAATCTCTTTGGAAGTATTACCGGGATTTTGTCTAGTACTTCAGTTAATTGTTACAGTTGATTTTGAAGGGAAAAGGAAGCATCAGTCGTAAGTATGGGCAACATAATCAACATTCTTTTATCATTTTTTGTTTAACTGGGACTGGAAATGAAAATGTACATAGATAACTGGAATAGAGGCAAAAACGAGGTAAAAATCAGCACATGTGGTTTTTTAAGTTCTACAAAATTTATAAATGAGCTAGTTGATTCATTTATTCACTCAAGTCAGATTTATATAACACCAACCTAATAAGCTTTCTAAGCCAAATTTTAGGGACAAAAAGATGCCATAGTCAAAAAGTTACAGTGAGAGTTGCACAAATGAATTGATGTCAAATGATGGGTCTGTAATGAAGATTTATCCATGTAATTCTAGAGACATGGAAGAAGGATGTGGCAGTCCACTCCCAAGGCAATCCTTAAATGATTAGCCATTGAAACCCCTATGAGGGTAGCTGAGTCAGATCAGACTCCACGGGAGATAACAACAAACAAACAGCAATGCTAGAGACTACTGTCTCAGCTCCGAAGAGACTGAAGGATAGTACAACTTTCTAGTTTCAATCAATGAGGTTCAGCAATCGTAATTATGTTCTTATTGTTCTGTCCTGTCTCCTCTCACAGTTTCCAATATTTTGACAAGAGTAAAGTTATGTCATTCATTCTTAAAAAAAAGAAAAGGAAAAACGAAGATAAATGCAAATTAATAAAAATGCATTCAAATATGTTTTGGCCCGTGAAACTCATGTTTGTTTTCCTTCGTATCAGCAGATTGTCTGGTGTATGAATTCAGATGTCACCAACAGAACAGGATATCTTACTCTAGGAAACATAGTTGAGTGGACATTATTGTGTATTGTGTACTTAAGCAACCAGCTTCCAGAGCGAAAACTGAAGTGTTTTTCTCTTAAGGGATTCAAAGCATCCTGCATCTTAATGCATGCATGCATACATCTGAGGGAAAACCATTTTTCACTTGCCAGCAGAGCAAGTTAATTTTGAGAGAAAAGTTTAATTAAGATTAAACCAACTTAGATTGTTTGTTAGCCTAAAGGCATAAAGCTCTAAAAGCAAATTAGTTGCAGGATAATTGCAGTTGTGAACAATATTTTCTTGTGCATAAACACACTACTGTATATCTTAAATTAACTTCACATGTCTCTATCTTTTTAAGGAATGCCTAGAATAATAAAACTAAGATCTGCAGATTCCAAATGCTTACTGGGCCTTTACTGTGGCTATCTGTTTATATTCTCATTTTAAAAGGGAAAAATGCTTCGGTTAAGACAATGAATTGGTAAGATGAACAAATTGGGGTTTCTGAAAATACTAATTTAAACGTGAAATTCTTGTTCATTTATAGTGAAAATCAGTATCAGTAATTAAAAGTGAAAGTTTCAAAATAAATATTTGTGGGACATGGTCAGACTGAGTAACCGTAAAGATGGCATAAAGATACATTAGAATTGGAATCATTACTGTCTGCATATATTTGTTTCTTTTTAATTGGAAAGAGAAGAGGTATAAATAATCATATAAATTAGTAAGAAGTGTTTCTGTTAAAAAGAAAATATTTCTTTAAACAAAACATCTTTGTGAAATAAAAGGTTAGAAGATTTATATTTTATGTTTAACTCTCTGCCAGACTGCAATTCTACAAATTAATATGATCCAGAGGACAGAAGCAGTGAGAAAGTTCTATATTTTTAGTCTCACAAAATGAGGACATGACTCTGAAACTCATGCCAGGAATTCTAAATTTTTCAAATGTTTCTTCTTTTGAATCAATAATAAGATATTTGGCTTTTTAATTGAGTGGGGACTTTAAGTGAGGATTTCAACCAAGCTGGCCTGTCAGTACATTTTATTATTCCACTTAAGGTGAATTTTAGACATCAAAGATAAATTTGTCCTAATAATCTGTATCAGGTGAAGTATGAAGCACTAGTTTAAGGCTCACTGACAGGTGAGCATAGGGGAAAATTTTAAAAACATGTAGTTGGTAGCCTCTGTACATTTGTGACCAATTAGGAACATGCTAGAATTCCTGAAAAATAAGCAACTGAAGTGATACTTCACTCCGAGGGGTGGTATGTTTTATGTAAGGCAGCCTTTGTTCCTTTTGACTAATCTCATACATAATCTCTAAATAAATGTCAGAGCAATACTCTGTGGCTATAAAAATTACAAAGCACTCAGAGAAACCCCCAATTTTTGTGTCTATGTGTATGTATTACTTTTAAAAGAGAAGCAATGATTGGCCAATGTAATTTTGGCAAGCGAGTCGGCAAGTCAAATACCTTCCCTGGACTTCCATTTTTTATCTTTAAATGAGGGTAAAAATATAACTACTTTGTGTTTCATTTTTAAAAACAAGCATTAAAGAAGATATCATAAGGACTGTATAGTAGAAAGACTTAGATAGATATGAATAATATTTGTTAGGTGCAATATATGATCATATTTGATGGATGTGTAGATACATATGTAAATGTACATATATAAACATTTATAATTAATTACTTGATAGACATCTGAATAACATATGATAAATGATGCTAGAGAATGGAATGTCTTGAGAAACTCAGGGAAAGGCTGACCTTGACACTTGATAACAGGTCATTATATAAACTTCTTAGGAAGTATAAAGCCCATTTCAATTAATAGACCACCACCCCCACCTCCCTACTAGGGAGAGATGACAAGAAGTTTAAGATCATGTACTCATCTTACTGGGGTTTGAATTCAGATCTTCCATCCATTATTTATATGACCTTAAGGAGGATAATTAAACTGAGAACTGAAAATAGAGACAACCATATTACCTTTCTCAGAGATTTATTGTGGGATGTTGGTTGCTGTATAATCCATGAAAAGAACTGAACAGTTACCATTGATGTTTGCGTATTATTGTCATTATTGTTCCGTAGAGACTTATTTATTCCAAGTCTTATAGTGTCAGGTTATCAAACATGGGGCTGAGTTGTAATCAAGAAAAGAAGAAAAAACTGGATTTGGGATCTGGCAAAATCATTCACAAAATATTTTATAAAAGTTCCTAGTTGTCACACTAAGAGAACAAACTGAGCGTTACTAAATATGTCATCCTCCACATGCCTATCACCTTGGCATGCTGTAGGGGCTTGTGTGTTGCTATGATGCCAAAAACTACACCACCTGTATTTTAGATACCAGCAGGACCACTTGTGGTGGACGGGTTTCAGGTGAGCTTCCAGACTAAGACAGACTAGAGAAAAGGAACCATCAGCCCACTCTCAAAATAATTACTCATTGAAAACTCTGTTAAACAGCAGAGAAGCACTGTCAATTATAATGTTGAAAAATGAGCCCCTGAGCCTTTGCTTCTACAATCAACACCCACAGAAGCAGCAGTCAAGAAATTAAAACATGCATTTTATTGGGAAAAGCTGTTGCAAAAGATCTCTTCAAAGTGTTGAAAAGTAAAGATGTCACATTAAAGAAGAAGGTGCCCCTGACTCATGCCATGGTATTATCAGTTGCATCATATATTTGTGCAATCTAGACACTTAATAAGAGAGATAGGGAAAGAATTGATGCTTTTGAATTATGGCGCTCAGGCCAGGCGTGGTGGCGCATGCCTGTAATCCCAGCGGATCGGGAGGCGGAAGCGGGAGGATCGCAGGTTTGAGACCAGAGGCAGTCTGCGTAATTTAGCGAGACCCTGTCTCAAAAAGTAAAAACAAAATGGGCTGAGGTGCAGCTCAGTGGTCCAGCACTTGCAGAGCATGCAGTTGCGAAGCCCTGGGTTCAACCCCCAGTACCGCAAAAAAAAAAAAATTATGGTGCTCAGACAAATATTAAATATACCATGGACTGCAAGAAGAAACAACAGACCTGTCCTAGAGGAAGCGCAGTGCAACCAGGGTGCTCCTTGGAAGCAAGGATGGCTAGACTGCATCTTATGTATTTTGGACATGTAGTCAGGAGAGACCAATCCCTGGAGAAGGACATTATGTCTGGGAGAGTGGCAGGTCAATGAAGAAAAGGAAGATCCTCAGCCAGATGGATTGACACAGTGTCTGCAACAATGGGCTTAAACGTAAATAAGATTGTGTGCCTGGCACAGAATTGGGGAGTATTTTGTTCCATTGTACATAGGGTTGGGTTTGGCAAGATGGCACCTAACAAGAGCAACAAGTTGGAAGCCATTCCAGAAATGACTGGGGAAGCATTGTCTCCTCAATGTAGAGTCAACCTTAATGATGGGAATGGAGTAAAGACCCTGGGACCTGCTTTTGCTGATGTGGTGCAACTCAAGATGAGAAGCAGCATAGTGGCTGCAACAATGGGCACAAATATAAAAAGATCGTGTGCATAGCAGAGCTTTGGGGAGTGTTTTCTTCTGTTGAACATAGGGTCACTGAGTTGGATCCAAACACAATGTCATAGCAGGACTATTAATTGGACTGAATACATCTTTCCCCAGTGTATGAAAAATTTCCCCAGATGAACTGTATAAAATCATAGTTAAATACTAGATATGTAACTCTAATTTATATTCAAGTTTCCTTCCAATTTGTTAAAATGTATTAGAAGTTAGGTTTCCATAAATTTCAAACTTATCTTCAATTTCAGCATTGCCCTGTATTTTCCAAATTGTCATGATTTACTTCGACAGCTTAAGCCTGGGACAGAAAACATACCCAAAAGGGAGAAAGCTCAAAGCAGAAATAAAAATCATTAGGTCCTTAGGTTGGGTGGCTCTGGAAATATTTGCCCTTGAGGAAAATTCACGTATGCCTGGATGCCTGGAATTGTATAACCTCAACAGATTTCCATGCTATCTTCAAAAGAAAGTATTTCCTAAAACCATAAGCTGATATGTTATTCCTTGACAGTAGAAATGTGTGTGTGTGTGTGTGTGTGTGTGTGTGTGTGTGTGTGTGTCTGGCTATAACTCACATTTATCAACACAAAAGTCTTCATGTCTACCACATACCCAACAATTAAGACTATGAGAATCATACTTTTCAAAATCAGTTTTGCTTTTTTCCTTAACCAAAATACTCTTTATTAGGAAAGAAAATCATTTCTTTTTAACTTCTCAATTCTTCACATGTTTTCCTTCTCTTATGTTATGAAACTTCTAAAAAAGAGCAAATTTGTAGTGTTTCCAATTTTTTAAAAGATTTCACAGAAATTAAAATGTTGGCAGAATATTGCTGTTTTTAATCCCAGTGATTTTTTACTCTGCATTGGTGAAGCACTAGACATTTTCCAAGCCTCCTGGGATCCATGTTAGAAGACAGGAAGGAGAAGATCAAATTGCAGACCCTTGGATCAGTTTTCACACAAATTGTCTCTCCTTTATTACACATATATATGTTTTGTCTTGTTTTTTAAATTCATTTGCTGTTTTTAAAAAGAATTACATACATAAACTTAATGTTTATAAATATAAAGAACTAATTTTTGTATTTTATTTTTTTGAAATATCCCAAATCCATAAATTCAGGATGTGTGAAAATGAGAGCTGTTCATATTATGTCCCCATGGAAGAAAACATGTCTATATGATTCTTATAAATTGTGAATAACATATTAAGAACTTATCGAAGGCAACTTGTCATAATTATTTGAATATACATGACATCCTTGCCCCTAGTTAAGCAAATTAAGAAATTATATTATTGTTATTTTGATCTGTTGGTTATATTTGAAAGAACAATATTTGTATTTTCTTTGAAGTGTCCTATAACTCAAGGAGCTGGGATTTAGCTCAGCTGATAGAGTGCCGCTCTGCAGTCTCTGAAGTCCAGAGTTCCATTCCCAGCACCACATAAATGGGAAAAGGACCTGGCAATCCACTTCCAAGGCAATTCCAAAATAATCAGCCATTGAAAACCCTAAGAGAGTTGCTATGAGTTACACATGACTCCATGGCACTGAACAACAACAACAATAACGCAAGGAAGTCCTCATTAAGCCACTCAAACTAGTAAGGTTTTGCTATAACTGAACTATCCCTGGTCATTTGTGAGAATCTTAAATTTACAGTCCACATAATTGTATTCTATAGTGTTCTTGAGATAATACTCCTTTTTCGAGAATTATAAGAAATTCTGCTACAGCATTAAATTTACTAAGAAAACAAGCAACAATTAACATCAAAGGATATTCTCTTAACTCAAATTCTTATTTTCCCTTAAGAAAAATGTGTGTTACATAAAAAACTGAAAAGTCTATTTTGTTCCTCATGAATTCAATAGGAAACTAAATGGCTTAGCAGGTTTCATTTTTAAAAGCATCTCATCTTTGAAATAAAAAGGACACCAACACTATTGAAAATTAGTTTGACAAGTTGGAATATTGCTCTGGGAATCAAATTCCAGGGAGGAAACAAATATAATCAATTCATAAGTGGAATGTACATTTTTTTAAAGTTTTTGAGATACTAAGTCTTAAATTGATAACATAAGGACTATCCAAAATAGTCTAAAACTTAAATCATTCTCTAAAACTTAATGCAGATATCAGGTAGAAATCCTTGCCCATGTTTCCAGTGATATATTTTGGTTCCTTTGTTCAGATCTGAAGTCACTGTCATAGTAGGTCTATGTTGATAGAGTGTTAGCCAGGAAACCGAAGCTTACTGAAGAGGCTTTATTAAGATCTACCTTCAAAAGGGTAGGCTAGACATACTTTCACCTTTTAGAAAAATGAAATTAAGGAATATGGAGTAGTTTCAACTCTACATTTGTAATCACAAAATGAACATTTATTTTCATGTATTGAGAGCTTAATTTTGTGCTGGACACTGCTAAATGTTTTGCATGCATGATTTCATTCAAGCCTCTCAGAAACCATGAGAATTAGGTTTTGTTATCATCTCACTTTTTATACACAAAGAAAATAATGTTTAGAATGGTGAAACTACCAACCCATTGAGCCACTTGATTGTTTGGTACAAGCTACTAATATTAAAAAATTTAAAACTACTTTAACACTATTAATTTCAAGAATTTAGTGGAGAGTTGAAGCAAAATAGAGTTATGTTATCCCTTCCATCAAAGAGCTTTTAATCCATTGAGATATGTGTAATAATGCAGACCAAGAAATATGAGAAAATACAAAATTATTATGTTCACATTAAGCACATAAGTAATGAGGTAATATAAACTATGGATTATTCAAGGTGGGGGTGGTAGAATAACATTATAATATGTGAAAAGCTATCAAAATGAAAATGGTTTCTAGTGTTCATGTACCACCTATTCTCCACTCTAATCCTCTCCCTTCAAGAGTTTTAGAAGGCTACAAAATCAGAAGTGCATTAGAATCACATTAGAATTGGGTTCTCATGTTATTCGAATTCACTTCTGATTTTCACAGCCCTCTAAAACTTTTGAAATGTTACATGTTAGAATCAAGAATACATGCTATATTGTTTTCTTATAAATCTGTTTTTAATGACTGCCAACTAATATCTGCCTCTCTTTTCTAATCCACTTTTGCCGATCTAGGAAAAATCTGTATTTATTTTGGTTAATGAACCTGTCTTGTTTGAAGAAATCCAAGGTATTATTTCTTCAATAACTTATGCTGTCGAAAGAAGTTGGTCTGTCTTAAAAGTGGAATTATTTAGGTGTGTATTATATCAATCAATCTTTGCCCAATGTACTTTCAACATTTAAAAACAACTGTAGTTATTCCAATACACATAACATAACATCAAACAGAGACAAGGAGTCTTAGCATAACGAGAGTGTTTTCCAAATGAGAAATTATAGATAATTGCTGTTTGTTCTTGTTTTCATAGAATGAAGTGTAATTATTATTAACAAGAGGCTTATTTCAATAATTATTTCTGGTTATCCCAGGGCACAAATGCATTGAAGCAGAAAACAATGTATTTTCATTCAGAGTTTTTGTTCCTTGATCATCTCTTATCACCTCCAGTGGTAATATACGAATACTTGTTCTGAATTTGTGCAAATCTGGTACTATGCAACTAATGTGCTTGCTGAGTTGAATGCCACATAATTTTCTTCAATATTTGAAAAAAATACCTAGCCTCACACACAGTATTATAGGACTGTCATTTTACTTACTGAGGAGAAAGAAATATTCAATGTTTATGTAGCCAAGTGGAGTTGGGATTCTAGGTTACAAATTACAAAGGATTAATATGTTATTGAGTATTGTCCACTCATTTGTCTGATTTTCATTCTGCATTGTTTTGAAGAAATAATTGCCTTAAAAATATTGTTGTTGTTAGGTGCTATTCATAGGTTTTTCAATGGCTGATTGTTTTTTGGGAGTGTGTGGCCAGGTCCTTCTCCCAAGCCTACAGCACCTGGTGTTCCCAGGTGGTCTCCCATCCAAGTACTAACCAGGTCCAGTCTTGCTTAGCTTCCAAGATCTGAGGGGATCAGATGCCACAATGGTACAGCTGCAGGCAAAAGTGTAGCCCAGACTGGCCTTGAATTCACAATCCTCTTGCCTCATCCTCTTCAGCACGTTGATTACTGGTGTACACCACCACAGCTGGCTTAATAAATATAACTTACAAAATAATCAAGCCTGACAGACCATGGGCATTCAGGTATGATCATGTTGTATTAGAAATAGTCAATGTACCCAGTCTTACCTCATCCTTAGATTTCTCTCAATCCAGTAATTGAAAATATAGTTAGGAGCCTCTGGGAGCCAGCGTGATAGTCTGGGCCCATTCTGATCAGTAGGTACTTGTTTCAGTTAGTATCCTCAAATTCTCGCTTTTAGTGCACAGCTCTTTGCTCCTTTTCGCACAAGGACCCGATAAGGCTCAACAGTGGCCCCCTCAACCTGCCCGCCAGTGCTCTGGGTCCACCCTGAGACCTGCCATCTTACTATATTCCTTGCATTGTGATTTCTTTTCCATATTTCTCCCCTAGTGAGCAGGAATGGTCTCCAAAGAAGGAGATGGTGCCTTGGAGTGATCTCAACAGTGTAACGAGTAAATGCCTGCCCATAGCAGTTGTCAAATCTTTTGAATATCACTCCTGGAAATAATAATAATATTAAAAGTCACTATGTCTCATCAGGGCTGGGACTTAGCTCAGTTGGTAGAGCACTGTGCTGCAGACTCTGAGGTCCCCAGTTCAATTCCCAGCACTGCAAAAGTGGGAGACAGGCCTGCCAATCCACTCCCAAGGCAATCCCGAAATGGTCAGCCATTAAAAACCCTATGAGGGTCACTAAGAGTCGGATACAGACTCGAAGGCACCTAACAACAACAACAATGTCTCATGAGTAGGCACTAAGTACCTTTAACTCTATCAAGTAAGAATTATTGTGATTATTATTATTGCTTCTGGGGCCTGAACTTAGGGCTGAAAGCCTGATAAGCACAAGTTTGACCACTAAACCACAACCCCATCCCCAAGTAAGTATTATTATCTATTTTATACAAAAATGAAATGCAAAACATTCAGGTAGCATTTCCAAGGCCACTCTAACTGGAAGTGGTAGTGGTAAGACTTCAGCATAGCAGCCTGGCAATACACCCCAATCCGTAATACACCCCTACCAAATCATTTTTCATGGAGCTAAATAGTATATGGCTTGCAGCTGTAGCCCTGTGGCATTGGATCCCATCAGATCCTCGGAAGCTAAGCAGGGTCGGCCCTGGTTAGTACTTGGATGGGAGACCACTTGGGCACACCAAGTGCTGTAGGCTTGGGAGAAGGACCCAGCAACTCACTCCCAAAAATCAATCCGCCATTGAAAACCCTATGAACAGCAGAGAAGCACTGACAATAGTGTTTCGCTGTTGTATGTAAGGTCGCTATGAGTCGGATACCAACTCAAAAGCACTTAACAACAACAAATAGTATATGATAACCTATAACCTTTAATTGCTTCTATGTTTTTCATAAATACTAATTTATGACAATATCTTTCAAAACCTAGGACTGAATTAAAGGTGAGACAAAAATATATATTCCTTGGTGGCGTAGATCATTTAAAATTCACTTAGAGGTGAGGATAGAATGAAGTCTACAAAGGTAGATGAAATGCCCCATTTCTGGAAGCAGGGAAATGATGTGCCATAGTGGATAGAGGGAAATATTTTAGCAAGTGTTGGCAGAGGCTTGGCAGTCATTGAGCTCATATGTTGCATGATATCTAATAATGAGGTGAGATGTATAAGGCCATGATTCTATCCACCCCACAACTCAACCTCAAATAAATCATCTTTTTAGAGCTATTATTACTTAGGCAATGCCTGTCTCCCAGGAGAAGAGGAGCAAAGTCAGGGGACCATAGTAAAGACTTAGAAAGACTCAAGTGCACAATATTTTTAATGAGAAAATTAAGTGTCTGTCTTAAGAGAATGAGCTGTTCCGCTCTGGTATAGGGAACAGTGTAACAAAAGGTGAAAGAGAAGAGCCTTTGACTGCTTCCATATTCTTTTAAGCATTGGGAAACTGGAGAAATGTGTCATTTTCCTAAATATCTTTCCTGTTATCGGAGTTTTAAAAACTCCAATACATGTTCCAATGACTTTCTAAAGAGAGGTGTTTTTACTTGCAGAATGGAATGTCATTTCAAATTTTAGTGTGTAAAGTGGTCCATTTGTCCATTATATTTATAATTAAAGTAAGAAAAAAGTAGCATGAAAAATAAGCATGCATTATATCATCCCTGTTCACCATTTTGAAGCAAACCCAGAGTGAAGATCCAAGGGTGGGGGGACTACACACATACATCCGCACCCTACACTTCACCTAGTGGGTGCCTCAGTAGATCAATGAGTGAAAGAAAGAAAGCAGAAACACATAGGCTAGCTTACTCCTGAAAAAAAATTAATAATTTAACAAACTACTTTGTCTATGCAGCTCTTCAAGAAACAAAGGTAATTTGTATTTGATATAAAACATTAAAATAAAATTCCTGGGAAATTTACTGTTTGGGAAACTGGCAATAATCTCAGGCTAAACTAAGGATATTACCTGGTGGCCCAAGATCATTAAGCCCTTTTTGGAAACCTGTTAAAATTTTCAGGGCATCTACAAAAATGCTAGTTTTTTATACTTACAGAATTGGAATGAGAAAATTCTTCACTAGCAACATCTTGTACCTGTTTTAGGCATTGGTAAGTGGACTCTCTACTCATTGGTAAGTAATTTCTAGTGTTACCTGCATTATGCAGATGACACAACTCTGCTTGCTGAAAGTGAAGAGGATTTAAAACATTTACTGATGAAGATCAAAGATCATAGCCTTCAATATGGGTTGCGACTGAACATCAAAAAAATAAAACTCTTTACAACTGGGTCAGTATACTACTTCACAATAAATGGAGAAAAGATTGAGGTTTTCCAGGATTTTGCTTGGCTTGGCTCTATAATCAACACCTGTGGAAGCAGCAGACAAGAAATTGAAAGACACATTGCTCTAGGAAAAGCTGTGGCAAAAGATCTCTTCAGAATATTGAAAAGCAAAGATGTCACATTGAAGACGAAGGTGCATCTTGCTCATGCCATGGTATTTTCAGTCGCATCATAATGGTTGTGAAAGCTGTACATTAGATAAGGGGGACAGGAAAAGAATTGACACTTTTGAATTATGGTGTTGGAGACATCTATTGAATATACCATGGACTGCCAAAAGAACCAACAAATCTGTCCTAGAAGTGTAACCAGAGTGCTCCTTGGAAGCAAGAATGGCCAGACTGCGTCTTACACATTTCAGACATGAAGTCAGGAAAGAACAATCCCTGGAGAAGGACATCATGTTTGGAAGAGTGGTAGGTGAACACAAAAGAGGAAAACCCTCCACCAGATGGATTGACACAGTGTCTGCAACAATGGGATTAAACATAAATAAGATCGGGTACCTGGCACAGAATCAGGAAGTGTTTGGATCTGCTATACATAGGGTTGCTATGAGTCGGACTCGACCTGATGGCACCTAACAATAACAACACGTGTTTCCTGTGCCTATGTGGTTGGATGTGTTTATGTACAAATGTGTATTCTATGTGCTCATTCTTTATTACAATCACATCAATTAATTATGCATTATGTTTGTGTATCTTAATGATTTATTTATATGCATTATGTAAGCATAATTATATTACAAAAATATGACATAGCTAGAGTGAAAAGACAAAAAATCTTTTTGAAATAGATAGTCATGGATAAAATTAGCAATGCAAAGAAAACTTCAGTGAGGAGGAGGCTGTTGGTTGGAATTTTGCCAAATGTTTCCAGCAGGGCTCCTTGTCTGTTTTTAACACTGTGGAAAGTTGTTTGTAAATGTTCATCAGATCTAAAATTAAGTAGAAGTAAATAGTCTTGTCAAAAATAATCTGATTAGAACCTTCCTTTCCCCTGTTGCATCCTCTCAGAATATTTTGAAAGCCGTACTCCACAGATGCATTTGTATTACTACTCATGACCCAGCCCACTAAGTGCAGGCACACACACCATGCACACTCACATGGGAAGAATCGGATTTCCCTCAAAGAAGCATGAAAACGAAACATATCATCTGAATGTGGCCTTTGTAAATCATGTGTCTCAACCACTGCATAAAATATTTGTTTGTCTGCACTGCTGCAGCAGGCCATTACAGAAAAGCCATCTTGTACCAGGCACTGTCTAAAACACTGTACATATAATATCTCATTTAACCCTCACCATAAATACACAAAGAAGATGCGATTAGGATTTCACAGATGAAGAGAAGACATGGAGAGTTGCTGATGCTGTTTAACTAGAAAATGTCAGGTCAAGCCTGGTGCTGTAATCCCAGCAACTCTGGAGGTAGAGGCAGGAGGATCACAAGTTGGAGGCCAAAGGCAGCCTGAGTAATCTAGTGAGACTCTGTCTCAAGATAAATATATATATATTTTTTCTTCTTCTTTTTTTTTTTTTTTGAACGGGGCAGTGGGTACAGTTCAGTGGTAGAGCACTTGCAAAGTATGTGCAAGGCCCTGCCTGGGTTCAACACCCCAGTAGGGCCAAAGGGAAGAAAAAAAAAAGGAACGAATAATAAAAGGTAGGGAAAGAGTGATGAAAATGTCAGGTCAGATGTCTATGCTAAAGTCACCTCTCTTGATCATTATATTCTGGAGGTATAGATGGCGAATGCTCAAGTCACTTATGCTTCTTCAGTTTTATTTATGATGAAATAATGAGCAGTCTTCACTATGGACCACAAATCAATTGAGAACCTTTTGAGAAGGGCCAGGGTAAGTAACTGAAGGAAATATATGAAAGTCACTCAGCTGTTTACATAGACTGTCTTATCATAGAACTAAAAAGATATTCTTTATTTATTTACAGTACTAGAGGGTTGAACCCAGGGCTTCACACATACTGGGCAAGTGCCAAACCACTGACCTGCACACTCAACCCTTTTTCTAGCTTTTATTTTGAGAGAGGATCTCATTAAGTTCCACAGGATGCCTGTGAACTTGAACTCATGATCATCAGGCCTCACCCTCAAAACTGTCCTTTTAAATGGGAATATGAGCTCACACAAGAACTGTAGAGTTAGAAAATTTCAAATACATACATGGAAATTTTAATTTTGTGAAAATTACCTTTTGTGTTTGTTTCAAACAAGAACAAAAAAATCAGAAAGCTTCCTTGAAAGTGATGTCATGACGATGACTCATTTTCAGCTTGAGTCTTGCCAGCCTAAACCTCAAGTGGACTTCACAGCTGAATTATCTCATGATAAACCCATTAAAGATTCACAATTCCTAGAGTTTTAATTGGGTGTGATTGATCCCCATTAGAGTATTTGTGGGTAGTAAAGTAGCCTAAGTGGTTCTCCATCCTCCTGATTAAAAATTGCCCAAGCTTATTGAACTTAATTATACAAGCCAACATGAAATACTGTTTTCTGAAAACTATCTCCCTAATGACAAATGTAAGACTTCAGAGAAAGAATTTTGAGAGATCTCTTTTCTACAAAAAAAAGGCATGTCAAGTTATTTTCTTAAGTAATTCATTTGTTTTACTTTGCTTAATATAATAAAAAAAGTAAGATTTCTTCTATTTTCTTCATGTGTTCATGTACTGGAGAGAACGTTTTACAGTGAAACTGTATGCACCTGTCCTCTAGCTTCAATAATTATGAGCTTGTTTCATTTTATTTCTATCAATTCTTCTCATTATAGATTATTCTGAAAATATTCAGAATATATCATTTTATCAACAAACATGCAGCTTAAATACATAAAAGATAGGGAGTCATAAAATATAAATGTAGCTATTTGCCAATATTATACATAAAATAATTTAATAACACAGATGACACAACTTTGCTTGCTGAAACTAAAGATTTGCAGCATTTACTAATGATCAAAGAACATACCCTTCAGTATGGATTGCACCTCAAGATCAACAAGACAGAAATACTTACAACTAGGTTAGTAGGCAGCTTCATGATGAATGGGCAAAAGATTGAGGTTGTCCAAGATTTTGCTTTACTTGATTCTATAATCAACACCCATGGAAGTTTGCTGTTGTTAGGTGCCATAGAGTAGTGTCTGACTTATAGTGACCCTCACAGAGTTTCCGTGGCTGATTGCTTTGGGTTTGCATCACAAGTACGGGTCAAGAAATCAAAAGACACATTGCATTGGGAAAAGAGGTTGCAAAAGACCTCTTTAAAGTGTTGAAAAGTAAAGATGTCACACTGGAGAAGAAGGTACACCTGACTCATGCCATGGTATTTACAGTCGCATCATATGGTTGTGAAAGCTGGACACTGAACAAGGGAGACAGGAGAAGAATTGATGCTTTTGAATTATTGTGCTGGAGACGAATATTGAATATACATGGACTGCCAAAAGAACCAACAGATCTGTCCTAGAAGTGCAACCAGAGTGCTCCTTGGAAGCAAGAATGACCAGACTGCCTCTCATGTATTTTGGATATGAAGTCAGGAGGGATCAATCCCTGGAGAAGGACATCATGTTTGAGAGAGTGGCAGGTCAGTTAAAAAATAGAACACCCTCAACTGGATGGATTGACACAATGGCTGGAAAAATGGGCTTAAACATAAAAAAGATGGTGCACCTGGCACAGAATCAGGTAGTATTTCCTTCTGTTGTACACAGGGTCACTATGAGTCAGACCTGACTCAAAGCCACTTAACAACAACAATTTAACAATAATTCCATAATGCTATTAAATATCTGATCAATATTGATTTCACCCTAATTTTCTTATAAAGATATTTTAATGCTTTTTGTTTGTTTGAATTAAGACCTGAATAAGGTGTTAATGAGTTTCTTAATTATTTCATAGTATATAGACTATCAATCTTTCTTTTCCTTGTAAGTGTGACTTAAATAAAACAGAATATTTGTCCCCTATAGTTTCCCACAATTTAGAGATTGGTGATGTGTCCTATTCATGATGCTTAGCAGGGAACTCTGTCCCATGTGTTTTCTCTGTGTCACTGGTTAAGTTTAATCCAGAGAATTGATAAGACTTGGGTTTGATTTTGTAGGGCAAGGAGTGCTAATTTATTCCATGAAAAAAAGATTCTGTTTTTTCCATCAAGAAGTATGTAATGTACATTTTTTCTTTTTCTCAAATGTTACCCACTATTGATTATCATTGCCAACATCAATTATTTCATTTTATGTTGCAAAATAGTGATACTCTAATCCATTCATTTTCACTTTATTAGCTGAAATTCTACATCAACAGAAATTTTCAATAACAGTAATTATTTGGTTATTTCTGAGGCACCGAACATATCAAATGCAGCAAAAATATTTAATTATTTCCTTTTATTTGCTGATTTTCAAGATAATGAGTTTGTTCTTTTTTGGGTTATTCTTGTATCCCAGCAACTCAGGAGGTAGAGGCGGAGGCAGGAGTATCGTGGTTTGAGGCTAGAGGCAGTTTGAGTAACCTTAGCGAGACCTCGACTCAAAAGGCAAAGCAAATAGACTAGACCTCACAGAGCATGAACTCAACTATGAGCTCAGCTTTGAACAATCTCAAGCTCTAATTGGATCAAGGTTATATGTTCCTGCTTTAATGGCCTGCTAAAAAGAAAAAGCCAGCTGTCCTGGTAATGAACAAACTGCAGAGAAGGAGGCAGGTGGATCTGGAGTCCGAGGATAGACAGAGCAACACTTTGCCGGCAGCCGTGCCACGGTGCCCTCTGATCCCATCAGATCCTGGAAGTTAAGCAGGGTGGGGCCTGGTTAGTACTCGGATGGGAGACCTCCTGGGAACACCAGGTGCTATAGGCTCCAGAGAAGGACTTGGAAGCTCACTCTCAAAAAAACAATCAGCCATTGAAAACCCAGTGAATAGCAGAGAAGCACTGAAAACAGTGTTTTGCCTGTTGTATATAGGGTCTCTATAAGTCAGACACTGACCTGGCAGCACCTAACAATAAGAAAAAATCTTTCTCTGGAAAGATAAAAATCCATAACCTCTATAATTTTCTATACCTTCCGTGAAAAAATGGCTAAGAGATAGGAACAAATGACTAAAACTCAGAAGAAAAAAAATAGATAAAATCAGATCCTCTGTATGATAAAGATATTAGCATAATCAGACACAGATTAAAAATAACAGTGATTAGTTTAAAAAAAGAGATAAGGATTTTACCAGCATAATTTCTGTAAAAAGAACCAGTCAAAATTCTAGGTAGAAAACGTATAATAACTAAAATCATGAGTTTGATAGATGATTTCAATAGTAAAAATATAATAAGCAGAAGAGATGATTAATGAACTATAATATAGGCCAATAGGTGATATACAGGTTGAAGAATAGAGAAAGTAATTTGAAATATTCAGAAAAGAATTTGAGAGACCTGGTCATCTTGAGACAGGACAGGACCAAAGTAATATTTGCAGGAATGGAAGTACAAAGAAAGTTCTGAAGCCAACAATGCCCAAAGTCTACCTGATACACAAAGAGGTAATAAATAATTTTCATTCTAACCAACCACACAGGTGTCATTTAGCAAGAAGAGTAAATTGATGGAGTGTTTCACTTTTAGCTGCTTCATTTAGTGTTGTACAAATTCAGTATGTGTTAGATTTAATAGAGGCCAGTACTACAGATGGAAGGTGATCTTAATGTCTTAAAGCCACAAACTCTGTGAATCCTATTGCAAAGAAAGCCATTGCCATAGTCAAATGGCTTCATGTACATGCCTTGAAAAACAAATTGTTCATCTAATGCTTAACATGAACTGGAAGTGAAAACAATTAGCATGGTGGATGCTACTTTAAGGGAAAAATGTTTTCTTCACACAGCAGATGCAGGAACATAAGGCCAGCAGTGGGTATCAGTGCGAAACTGTCACTGAATTACACAAAAACAACAGGCTCTGACTAAATAACCAGTGTCTTCAAACTTGCTAGATTAGCAATGAGCCCTCTGCCTGTCTCCTTTAGGACAACATGATGTCCATATAAACTAATTTGCTTTGACATTCATGTATATTAAATAATAAGTTTTAGGATCAAGCAAGAAGTCTAGTGTTGTTGTGACCAAAAACTTATTAAGGTAAGACTGTAATGTCAGTTGTTTCCCTTTTTCCCCTTGTTTTGTTTTATATTTGAAATCAGGATCAGCTCATTATTTTTAAATGACAGCATCTTAGGCAATAAGCTATTCTACGATGCTGGCATCTAACCTGATAGTTCTGCTTTGCGTTTATATCGCATCCTTCACACAAGGAAATGTGATTTCTCTTTTAAAAAATAGTAAACCTTTATGGAATAGTGGGATTCGTCCCTTAGAATCTCAAATACAAAATGGCCCATAACCTAAAATTATCCTACAAGGTAAGCACAGGATTCCTAAATATTATTTCCGGAGTTCATTCTAAACCACAAGAGAGTACAGTCTTAGTCCAGGTTATGGTATCAAGCAAGAGGGCTGATTACTCCCTATGTATCAGGCACTTAGAAACTGCTCTTGCTAAAAATCATTGACTCCTCACTTGGGCCCCATAAGATAACTGAAAGTGAATGAGGACATAGTCATTGGACTCACTCCATTTTGTTCCTTTCTGGCTTTATTGTGCCCCTTAATATTTCCTATTGAACCTTCTTCTGTAGTTTCCTTGGATTCCAGGAAAAACAGGATGGATTGATAAACATTCTTTTGACAAGGGACAGAAACTACCCCCAAGAAAAGGTGAGACTTGCCAGGCCTGGTGACACACGCCTCTAATCCCAGCGACTCAGGAAGCTGAGGCAGGAGGATTACAAATTTGAGGCCAGAGGGGTAATTTAGCCTGCATGACTTAGCAAGACCGTGTCTCAAGCTTAAAAAATAAAATAAAATGGGGGCTGAAGGTGCAGCTCTATAGTATAACAGTTCAAAGTATCCACTAGGTTTGGTTTAAATTGTGACCTCTTGCCTTGACATGAACTATTATTATAAATGTTCCTATTTGCTTTCAGAATCTCTTGCAAATTCAATCTCACATTAGAGTTCCAAACAATTTTTCCTGTTGCATTATCTTGATATTTCTTATCTCCAAATATTTTCTGCTTCCTTTAGTTTGCTTACGTAATTAACTCTAAACACTTTCCTTTTTCTTTTGACCTCTCTGGAATTTTCAGTCTTCTGGCAGGCTAGGGAGAAGGACCTGGCAATCCATTCCTGAAACAATCCATCATTGAAAACCTTATGAATAGCAGAGAAACAGTGACAATAGTGCCAGGCATGGCACAGTGTGGGGAGTATTTTTTTCTGTTGTACATAGGGTCACTGTGAGTCAAATCTGACTCAACAGCACCTAACAACATGTCAGTTTTCGGTTTATGCACTACAGGATTACTAGCCATCCTCTTTATATACCTTAATTTCTGATTCAGGTTGATCAATCTTGTCCCTTTCCTGACTGTTAATGTTATTCTCTCAATGTCTGCCTGTTATAATCTTAAAACTTCAGCGAAAATACTTTCTTCATAACGTACCACCTAACAGTTCTGTATCTTTAGATATTTTTAGTGTACTAGGGAGGAGGAGAAAGAGGAAGAAGAAGAACAGGAGTCAGGATGGGGAGGCAGAGGAAGGAGAAAAAAATAAGAGGAAAATAAGAAACAAAAGTATTATTGTTCTTAGGCATATTGATTACTTAGTTATGTAGGTATTATTTCTCTCCTAAATTCTCTCTCCTGTTTCTTCATTCCTTCATACCTGGTTCCATTTATTGGCCAACTACTATTTGCCAAGGAGAAGGACTTGGCAACCCCCTCCCAAAAATCAACCCACCATTGAAAACCCTATGAATGGCAGAGAAGCACTGACAATACTGTTTTGCCTGTTGTACGCAGGGTCACTATGAGTTGGATACTGACTCGATGCACCTAACAACAACAACAACTATTTGCCATATAATTTACTAGGCATTTCAACCACATTTTTTCCAATGTTCTCCAAATTTTGTGCAATATTATTAGCCCTACTTCCTACACACAGACACAGACACAGACACACACACACACCCCAACACTCAAGGTAAATGACAGGAGAATCATAAATAATTCTACCACAATGATATTAACCACCCCTTATTTCTATATTATAGTTTACTGTTTTCTCTAAATAATCTGATGGCTTGTCTATGCTGCATAATTTTGTCTCCAAGTCACAACTCAATGAGGCAGTCATTATTATGTTCAAATAAATGTCCCTTAGTTTGCTTAGAATATCTTGAGTGATGATCGTCTTCCTGTTGGTTGTTGGTAGGTGTGACAGAGTCATGTCTGACTCACAGCGGTCCTAGTACGGTTTTTCAATGGACAATGACTTTGGGCTTCCTTCAGGAGTGGATTGCCACATCCTTCTCCAGTTTCTGTGGTGCTGGGGGTCAAATTTGGGTCCTCAGAGAGTGCAGAGCAGCGCTCTATCCACTGAGCTATACCCCAGCCCTTTTTCATGTTATGATGGCTAAACTTACTGTGACCTTTTTGAAAAAGAGTTTTATGTCTCCTGCAAGTCAACAGGGTAATTTATGCATAGCCTGCTGTGACTGAAAGAACAGTTTACAGATTAATGGTTCCTAATCTCTCACTGGGGCTGGGATTTAACTCAGTTGGTAGAGCGCTGCGCTGCAGTCTCTGAGGTCCTGAGTTCGATTCCCAGCACCGCAAAAATGGGAGAAGGATGTGGCAACCCACTCTCAAGGCAATCCCGAAACACTCTGCCACTGAAAACCCTATGAGGGTCGCTCAGACATGACTCGATGGCACCTAACAACAACAACAATCTCTCACTGGGCTGAGGGATAGCTCAGTTGGTACAGTGCTGCTCTGCACACTCTGGGGCCCTGGGTTTGATCACCAGCACCACAAAAATGGGAGAAGGATGTGGAAATCAACTCTGGAAGCAAGCCTCAAACAATCAGCCACTGAAATTATTAATAGCAGAGAAGCACTGACATGGCATAGTGTTGGGGAGTGTTTTGTTCTGTTGTATGAAGGGCTACGATGAGTCAGACCGGATTCAACAGCACAACACCAGTGAGAACCACCACAATCTCTCACCAGCTGGGAATTCCAGGTGACAAAAAGGAATGGACATCACAAAAGGATGTTACAAAACCAAAACTCAAGGTTTTCCCCTTCAGTTTGAGTTTCCTAAGGCCTTCCCCCAAGACACATTCCACACAGGGTGTGAAATTGTGAGTTGTCATACTTTAGCTGGAAGGCCCTTTCCCATAATCCTTCTGCCACGCTGAAGAACTGCTCTGTGTTTAGTTGTGGTTCCCCTGCCGCTGGCAGTTTAAGAAGTGTGTGTAGACACAACTGCACACAAAGGAGGTTGTTTGGCTAATATCACTTGGTGCCAGGGCATATTCAAATCTCATCATTTAACTGTGGAGTTCATAGTTCAGTCCCTGGGAGACACAGATAGAGCTAATTGTTGATATAATCACCACCCTGGACATCTACATAATACCACTTTCATCAAAATGTTTCCCAACTTTGATCTGTTATAATTGGATAAGTGACTCAAGTTTCTTACAATAAAATCAGCTGTAACTTTAGAGGCTGAAACTTCAGATCTGTCCTTAATTTATCAGGACTGAGTTCTCTCCAGAATATTTCAGTGGAAGTATCATAAAAGGAATAAGTTTTTATCAAAGTAAACTAGATACCTTTATTGTGTTTGCGCTTATTTTTCCACTTGAGGAGCACATTTTTAAGAAAGATTTTGCTATAATCACAAATTTATTTTGAAAACTGAGTATTAAAAATATAAGAATGTGTCAATTTATGAGGAAATATATTCTCTTTTAACTCATTTTTGCCTGTATAAATATTATAGAAGAATATAAATAGGAGTATAAGGTTTAATTTTTTTCTTTAGTTAAAAAAATGGAAGAGGGAAATTGTGGAACTATTCAGAAATATTGATCATAAAAGGCTTTAAAAATTAACTTATTTTTCTCCTTTGTTGATTCGACTTCTCTGACAATTTCTCTCTTCTTTAATTTTTCATTTTCCTCTCATTCTTCTTCCTATTACTAGTGGGTTTTTTTTTCTCTCCAAATTATACCATCAGCCATCTTTCCTTTCAGCCTACTTGATTCCATCCTTCCAATGGCTGTCATTAATCCAGTTTATTTCCACATCTTTATCTCTAATCATTGTTTCTTGTTTTTTCTTTAGCCCCAGTCACTGTTTTAGTATAGGAACATTACAACAATTCCTTCAATGGATCAACCCTTTTCCAAAATGAATAATGTCTGCTATAGAACACACAGAGACGAGTTCACTATGGTGCCTGGGAAGCTTGAACGTTTGTGAGCGCATGGGTGCATATATTCTCTCTCACCCCTTTATCTAATAAACTTCCACCTGCTTACCTCTCTTACTGATTCATCCTAAAACTCATTCTTGCTATGGGGCCAAGGACTGGACATCTCCTCTGAGTGAAGGTCCATCCCAAAAGGGGAATTCCTCAGGACAGATGTAACATTGGGGTACAGCACCCCTATATCTGCTGACATTGTGAACTTTGAACCTCAGGTCTTTCAAACTTGAGCTTGTCTCAGAACCATACCCCATTCCTCATCTGTTCCTGTTGCCAGCATCAACATCACTTCATGCCACTTAAACCCCTCACAGACAGCTTTGGTTCTTTTCACTGTCTTTCTGTATCTGACCATATGTCTGGTGGCCAACTGGAACACATTTCCCCTACTGCTATCTTCACCCAGCTACACATTCTCTCTTACTATTCTATACTTACCCTTTCTCTCCATCTTCCCAATTGTTCTCCATTTACAGTGCCCTGACCAGCAGTATCAAAAACAGCTGGGAATTTGATAGAAATGCAAATTGTTGGGCAGCATACCAGACCTACCAAAGCAGAATCACTAGGGGATAGGGACTGCCATCTGTGTTTTGGAAAACCTCCAGGTAATGCTGACACAGGTTGAAGTTTCAGAATCACTAGTGTAGAGTGAACTTTGAAAAGTGTAGATCATAGTTCATAAATTGTTTGGTCAACATATTCAATGACACACACAGACTCTTGATCATACCACAGGGCAGCATCTCACCATTAATCTTTCTTTTCTTCCTCCATAGACCCAGCACGTTAGCCACATAAATTTTTCATGTTCATTTTATAAGAAACTTGACATTTAGGAAGACTAAAGTCTTTCAAAAGCCCAACAAAAGTTTAAATAGCAAACCTCAATGATTCTAGTATTAAATAATTTAATGGAAATATATTCTTCCTGGAAAAAAAAGTATGAGTATACATTTAGCATAATTAAGAGAAAGTCTTTGGAATTAGGCAAGTCTAGATATAAGACCTGCAATCTAGTTGATTTCCTACATAAGTGATCTTAGGCCTTTTACTTAATTTTCCTGAGCTCAATTTACTTTTTTTTTTATAATAAGGATATTGTTGCAACTACTGGAGTCTCCAAAAATGTATATACATTTTAAGAGATGGTATCTATGTATTTACTTCTGCTTTGGCAACGACTTTGAACAACTCTTGTAATTGGAGAAGTCAAACAGGACTTGTATTCGTTTTCTGTCATCAGTATATATTGAGTTTTACAAATTTAATACATTTTTCTTTCTTAAGATGTATATATATTTTGGCACACTCTGTATTTCTTACAGTTAGTGTTATCTTAAAGTCAGTATGGCTACAGTCACCTGATCTTTGATAAAGATGTCAGAAGCACACACTGGAGAAAAGATAGACTTTTCAACAAATGGAGCTGGGAAAAGTGGATATCCACATGTAGAAGAATAAAAGTAGACCTCTCTCTCTCACCGTGTACCAAAATCAAGTCAAAATAGACAAAGATCTTAATGGAAAAGCAGAAACTTTGAACACACTGGAATAAAATGTAGGGAAAACTCTTCAACATATAGTCATAGTAGGGTACTTTCTTAAAAGAACTCCAATATTACAGAAAATAGAAGCAAGAATTGACAAATCAGACTACATGAAACTGAAAAGTTTCTGCACATCAAATGAAATAATCAATAGAGTACAACTTTACATCTTACGGGAGATTAATACATAAAATGCATAAAGAACTCAAAAAATTAAACAATAAAAACAATTTAATCAATTAGTGAGCAATTGAATTACACAGATGGTCTTCAAAAGAAGAATATCCAATAAATATAAGAAAAAAATTTCAGCATCCTTAGCCATAAGGGAGTTGCAAACTAAAATTACACTGAGATTTCATCTCACTTCAGTCAGAATGGCCAGGATCAGCAAAACAAACAACAAATGCTGGCAAGGAAGAGGGGAAAAAGAAACCTTTATATATTGTGAGTGGGACTGTAAACTGTTACATCATTATGGAAATTAGTATAAGGATGTTTCAGAAAATGAAAATAGAACTACCATATGATTCGACTATATCACTCCTAGGCATATACCCAAAGGAAGACAAGTCATCACCTCCCAAGGCCATCTTCACTTGCACATTTATTGCAGCACTCTTCACAAATGTAACGGTATAGAATCATGCCAAATACCTATCAACAGATGAATAGATTAAAAATGTAGTATTTATACCCAGTGGAATACTATACTACTCAGCCATAAAATGAAATTGTGTCATTTGCAGGAAAATGGTTGGAATTGGAGACCTGCATTTTAAGCAAAATAAGCCAGACTCAGAAAAACAACTACCTCATATTCTCACTCCTATGAAGAACTTAGATTTATTCTAAAATGAAAATTATATATATATATATATATATATATATATATATATATATATGCAACACTGAAACAAGGAGGATATTAGGCGGGGAGCAACATAAGGCATTATGAGGGAGAGAACAAATGCAAAATACATGATTCAACTGCACAATAATTCCATAATGAAACTCATTATTCTAATTATGCTAATTAAATAGCAATAAAAATTAATATGAAGTAGTTAGTATAGAGGATAGAATATGATAAGTATGAAGCTAGGGGTATCAGATCTCTTTATGTATTATACAGACTACACTACCTGGAGGGAACAAATATGTAATCTGAGTATCATAAAACTGTGTATAGATCTGAGTACTGAATTATAGGAGAAGCAGTAACAAACTAAATCCTATCCAGAGACACTAAAAATACAAATAGGATGATGGGAAACAATTCAAAAGTCATAAGGAGATTTTTTTCACCAGGAGGAATAATTTCTGAAGGATATGTGTAAATACTTCACACTCCTAAAGATTGCCTTGTAAAAAGAAATGATAATATAGAAATTATATAAGGAAGAAAGTATTAGTAGTTAGATCTACCTAGCAATATTCTAGAAGTAGTGTTTCATATAAATACTAATATTTAGGTAGAGATAGGAAGTCATTTGCTGGGATTCATTAAACAGATGAAGTAAATACCTAATCAGAAGTTGGAAGAGAGAAAAAGTTTTAACTGCAGGGTATGACTTTTGTGATTAATTTAACTGTAATATGCATTATTGGTCAAGTGTTATCTTAGTAGTGGCTAAGGAATAGAAACATTATTTCTTGTCCTTTCCACTAAAAATTCTTGGGTGATTTTTAAATATTATAAATTCTGTCTCATTAAGTTAAACTTATTTTTATGATCCTCCACTAACAGCCGAGATCTGTTTAAATATAAGCAACTGATCTATTTTGTTTATGTATGGGTCTGCTTGGCTTATTTCTCTCCTTCTATCCTCCACAACAAAAATAATTTAGTTTTCAAAGAGAGAGATTTTACATTTTATATTATTGTATATTACCTATAACAGAATAAGTTTGAGAATGAAAGAAGGCAACACCCACATATATAGGACAATAGATATAAACATTCTGGGAAAACTAGAATGTATGATTGCTCTGAATATAACTGACTAAAATCATTGTTATTCAGTTTTTTAAATCTAATTACTATGAATGCTTAGTGGGAGAATGTTCTCTAAATGTATCAATGTTAATATTTTGACATTTTCTCTTACTGATGACAAGTCACCATATCAATGCAAAAACAAAAGGCAATCTTGTAAATAACTGTTGTTGCAGTGTAAATAAAAACATATCAAAATATCAAGTAAGGGTAATTTAAAATTCTTCATTTTTTTCCATTTTTCACTTCTACTTTTTTAAAAAAGTAACTTAATTGACAATATTTTATTTCTTTCTCTAGGTCTTAATTTTTTTCAAGAAGGAGACACTTCCTGCTTTTACAATATGTTTCCACTATGACTTTATGAATTATGCACCTTTCTTTAACACAGTTTTGAGATGACTGAAGCTGTGGAGAAGACTCATTATCTAAACACATTTTGGACTGATGGGAGACAAGCTATATAATTTGCTCAGATGATGGATTGCCAATGCTGAATAATGCAGAAAATTTCAATAGCATAAATCATACTGAACATGTAAAACTGGGCAGCAAGCCAAGGAAGTACAATGGATTAATAGGCTAATCTGTCACTGCTGAAGATAAGAGTTCAAATCTTGATGCCCAAACAGGGGAAATAGAGGTAAAAAATAGTATTTTAGACACTGAAGGGCAGATCTCAAAAGAGCATAGAGGAGGTACAAAACTTAATAAAAGACAAGACTAAGTTTCTGGAAAATTTCTTGTTTGGAGAGAAAAAAGGGATGATAAAAATGAAGCAAATTTGGGATTTTCTTTTATCTGTTCAACATATAAAGTCTCAATTCTATTCCAATTAAAACATCATAATAATAGAAGCAATTAACATATGCTGATGACTTATAGATCACCAAGATGAGAAATAGATTTGGGAGCACTAAAAGACAAATAAAAGGAAAATGTCCAGTTCTCCCAAATATAGGTATTATTCCAACTTTTTTTCCAGAAGTAAGTCCATAAGTAATTTATATTTCAAATCAGGAATAGCATAACCCATTTTCTATGCAATCAGAGTATCTTTTATGATTTGACAGAGCAAATATTTTCCAATGATTTGTCCATAAAAATGTATTAAGTTGAACCATCTGCAATTGCCCGTGGCCAAACATTTTTATCTTCAAAGATGGAAATTTCATATGGTTAAACCTAGTAGACTTGATGCAAAGAGAGGCTGAGGGTATAACTCAGTGGGAGAACATGTGCTCTGTGCATGCAAGCTCTGGGTTTGATCTCTAGCACCAAAAAACAAAATTAAAAACTTAAAAAGAAATCTATGTTCAGCATTGTACTATTCATATTAAATATATTCCTTCATTTAATATTCACTATAATGCAGTAATGGGAGAAGGACCCAGCAATCCACTCCCAAAAATCAATCCACCATTGAAAACCCTATGAATAGCAGAGAAGCACTGACAAAGTGTTTTGCCTGTTGTATGTAGGGTGGCTATGAGTCAGATACCAACTTGATGGCACCTAAAAACAACAACAATAATACAGTAAGGAAATTTAGATTTGGAGAATTCAAGTAATTTTCCCAAATCACGTAGTTGAAGAGTGGCATAACTAGTTTCAAACAAAGACCATTTTGCTCCCCTAAGTGAAGTCACTACTTATGGTTATAAAGGTTGCTCACTAAACAAGAGGGCAGCCCAGGAGCACAGTGAGGGCTTCACTTTAGCTGAAGTTCTCCTGAAGATGATGGGAGCCCTGGGGAGGCTGTGTCTTCTAAAGAAGGTTGACCTAATAGGTGGATATCCCATTCCGCATGCATTTCTTACAGAGTGACACATTTCTCTACTGAAAGGTGGACTCCATCTTCCCTTCTCTTTCAGCTGAACAGAACTTCACAACTGAGTTCAACAATGAAATGGAGCAGAGCAGTACCACACGACCTCTGAGGTTAGGTCATAAAGTCACCTTACTGAAGTCATGTTGGAATTCCCAGGGGGATAGAGAGTACCCCAAACCTGGCTGGTCCCAGGAGCTCATCTAGCCCACTTGGAGGACCGACCCTTCTCCTCTGGGGCAAATGACCCTTACCCCATGTCTGGGTCATTTGCTCCTATTGAATCCTATGGGGCAAGATAGCAATGAGTCACCTTTGCCATACATCTAGGTATCTCACTCTACTGCCTTCCCATCAAGTAAGCCAAGATGGCACCCAAGGCATGGTAGCATCTAAAGCCCCTATGGTGCCTGATTGGTCATTTCTGATCCAACACTGTCCCCCGATTGGTTGGTTATCAAGCCATTTAAATTCCTGAGCTCAGAGTTCAGCAGCCATTCTGAACACCATCCAAGAGAAGCTCATCAGGTCCTTGTGGTTCCTTAATGGCCCAAGGTCCATTTACTCGTCTGCCTAGGCTAGGCTTCAGCCTTCCTCCAACCTGACTTCATCATACTTCAACCCACCTGCCACCTCTATCCGACCCAACCTTTACAATGTTAGATATCCTACAAGGACAGATACCTTCATGAGGCAAGACTCTGGGAGTCAAGCACAGAGCCCCCAAAGTGGTGACGGCTGTGAGCCAGAAGAGCAATGACACCCGGGAGCCTCTGCCCCAGCGGCAGAGACAGCAGCTGAGCACTTCCCTTCTCCAACTCTCTGTCTCTGCTTCCTAATCCTCCATTTCTTTCCCCTCCCTTGTGAATAAACCCCTGTCCTTTTATTCTGTGTGTGACACTCTGTTCTCCGGCCAGAGCCTTGCCACCGCCACTGGGTGCAGGCGGCAGCATTGGGGCACCCACCTCTTGCTTCCACCCACAATGCAGAGCAAGAGAAACCCCAGAAAGAACCTGACAAATTCATGCCTGCAGCTGTAGCCCTGTGGTATCTGATCCCGTCAGATCTCAGAAACTAAGAAGGGTCGGGCCTGGTTAGTACTTGGATGGGAGACTGCTTGGGAACACCAGATACTGTAGGCTTGGGAGAAGGACCTGGCAACCCGCTCCCAAAAATCAGTCAGCCATTGAGAACCCTATGAATAGCAATGAAGCACTGACAATAGTGTTTTGCCTATCGTACTTAGGGTTGCTATGAGTAGAACACTGACGAGACAGCACCTAACAACAATTGAAATCATACTGTCTCATGGAACGAGTACATCAAGGTCCTGAGCCAATATGTTTTTCATTTTTAAATTTGGTTTTGTTTATCAAGGCATAGTGCAATGTAATTAGTGTATTGCACATTTTATTTTTAGGAAGGAAAAGATTAAAATGTTGGTGATAGGAGTCAATCCAGAATACAGTAAAAAAAAAAAAATGATCATTTTGAAAGATGTATACAAGTGAGAAAAATAAAACGGATTGAAATTGGATGGAATACTAAACATTCTTGAAATAAATAAATCTAAAAAAACTCAAGTTCATTGACTAAAGTTCTTTTAGGTTATTATACAATATTGATATCATAGTCATATCACTTTCTTAAGTGATAACATTGATAAAAGACATGATAAACTCAAAAATATGAGTTTGGCAAACACAGTCAATATATCCCAAAGGGCCCTACATAAGTTAAACATGTAAGAAAGCGTAGCAAAAGTAAAATGTGTTGGAATTTCTTCCACCATCCACCTCCTTGACTTATTTTAAACTCTACCTACAGTGACTAGTAAATATTTTCATGGCGGTTATAGATCCACAAGAGTGTTTAGGATCCAAACTTATACCCACTCCCAAGGCAATCCCAAAACAGTCAGCCATTGAAAACCCTATGAGGGTCACTATGAGTCAGATACCGACTCGATGGCACCTAACATCAACAACAACAAGAAATAGAGTCTTAACCCCTATTACTTTATCAAGTTAAGCTATATATTTTGGTAAAGAATATTATTGCAGTAGAACAATGACTACTTTTTAATTAAAGAGAGATCTGTACATTTCCATTTCTTTCACTCTTTTAAATTTAAAATTATTTAAATATATTTTTCTCCTCTCTTTTATTGGCCAATATCAGACCACATTGCTGATCTACTTTTTACTTGAGTTGATCCAGAGCTATCCAGACCCATTGTCTGTTCAAATGACATGCAAATCAGATTAATTTGCTTGTGTTACAGACTTTGTGATAAGATTGTTGCTTCTGGGTTTAGCAGCAAAAGCTGCCTCTAATGTTTACTATTTTTTGTTCCTGGCTTGGCAGTATGTCTCCACAGGAACGTCATTTGGCAGATGAGTTTTCTAAGGCAAAGATCTACTCTAGAGAAATTAGGCAAAACCATCTTAGAAAATGAGAGAAAACATAGAAGGGTTAGGCTTCAATTACAATCTAAAGGGCCTAGATTAGACATTCAGGCATACTTGGAAAGGGGTTTACAAGATATTCGAAACCCTATTTTAAAACATCTTCCAACAGATGTTCCTTTCCTATAATAACTGAGACATGATTTTGACAAAAAGCAGGATGTACAAAAAACCACCTTCCAAAGTTGAGTCTAGTTGCTAGGTTTTTCCAGTGTTGCTTTTTTCTACCAGCCAAGGCACGTAAGATGGGCATTTTCTCATAATTATATGCCAGTTCAAAAGGGAAGTACCACTATGTCATGCAAGTGAATTTCCAGGCCAGTTGCCTAACTGCACAACTCCAGTGTGTTGCTAAACAGGGTGATGCAAATATCTCTTTCTTCAGCCATTCTGAATCTCAGTTCCCAAGTGCAGCAACCTGGGTGTGACGTCTCTCTAAACCCCGATTTTAGACACAGACACACAGACACACAGACACACAGGCACACACATACACAATGCCAGCCAACGACTTCTATGGAGATGTACAGTGTTCAACCACATGAATAGTCACCCATCCGAGAGCTGAAGAGAAAACTGACTTTGGACTAGTGGGCAGGGAGTATGTCTGCCCTAAATGCTGCATCATCCTTAGGCATTCTTCCAAAGTGACTTTGGATGGTACCCCCTGGAATTTGCGCCCTCAGATTGAGTTGAGATTAAAATGTAAAGAATAAGTAAATAAAGTAGAAGTAATAATAGTAGGGGCTGGGATTTGGCTCAGTTGGTAGAGCGCTGCCCTGCAGTCTCTGAGGTCCCGAGTTCAATTCCCAGCACCACAAAAATGGGAAAACGGCCTGGCAATCCACTCCCAAGGCAATCCCGAAACAGTCAACCATTAAACCCTGTGAGGGTTGCTATGAATCGGATACCAACTCGATGGCACCTAACAACAACAACAACAACAACAACAACAACAACAACAACAACAACTACAAGAAGAGTAGGGACTCATAGCAACTCTTTAAGAAGTAATGTGCTATATGCTTTGTATTCATCTTCAATATGCAGTTTGTATTTGGCTTCTTTATCTCACAGGTCCTAGAGTTTAGGGATTAATAATACCATCTCAGAGATGAGGAAACTGAGAACCAGAGAAGTTAAGCAAATTCCCCAATGTAAACTGGAATTATATCTATGATCTGATTCCAAGAACCTCACATTTTTAGCTCTCCTATTATAACCCTCTTATTATAACTACTGTAATCATGACCTTCTGGATATTGTTTATGTTTGGTATATTTTACTTGCTTCACTGAGCAGATTATACAGTTAATACAATTGTTATGATAGATTTGTTCTGACTCATCACAACAGCCTGAAAGAATAGACATCTGCTTGCTAATGTACTTTGTAATTGCTTTTAAAAATAGGACTTCCACAGTAAAGAAAATGGCAATCCAAGCCTCTGAAACCCCCTGTAAGTGCAGAAAAATGTTTCTGAAGAGTAAACATGAAACTTTATATTCTAGGTCAGTTTTTGTATTGAAAACCAGAAACAAAGCAGATTATTTCTTTATTGCCTAAATATGTCTGCATTGGAATAAACAGTCACATTTGATGCTTGCCATACTTAGATCTTCCCAACTGAAATCCTGAATGCACACAGCCATGAAAGTTACAGCCCCACAGCAGACCATATGGGGCCAAATCTGTACATAGACCATTTGTCCAAATGACTGTTCAACACATTTTAAGGTCCTGCAACTTAATTCATTAATGCCATAGCTTGCTACCACCTTTAGTCAGAGTCATATAATTAATTCCCTGTGGTCCTTTGGCTTTAGATATAGTGGGAACCTACTCTATCAAGTAGGAAAAGGCCCTTGATCAGATGGGACACGAATATGGTGGTGTGCTTCTCCTCTTAAAAGTGAGCCTCCTTTCTCTTCGACTCAAGTCGTTCATGGCATTAACCTGCCTCAGCCCCAGACTTGCCAGGCTCTGCTGCCTCTTACCCTGTCTGTCAAAGGCCTTCTGCTCTCCCCATTACTAGTTCCTTAAAAGGGAAACCTGCCTGGCCATTTTACTTCATTATTTTGTTTTCATTCTCCAGTACCTCAAATGGATGAACTTCCTTGGCTGTATTGATTTCTGCTTCTATTGATTTCTTTGTGGCAAGTATTTATTGCCTATTTACCCCCTTAACCTGCTGCAATTTGCCTCCCTGCCTTTCCAGCTGGTGGAAACTGCCCTTTTGAACAGGTTTTTTTTTTTGTTGTTGTTGTTGTTGTTGTTGTTGTTGTTGTTTGTTTGTTTTAGAAAGAACACATGCAGATACTCCTTAACGACTTAAAAAGATTCTCAAGGTCAGTCCTATAATGGGGGAGAAATAGGTATTTAAAATTTCACCGAGGCACCATTTCTGACCCATCAGATCTCCAGATTTTTCTTCAGTTGACAATATGTGTCACTGTTGAGACTGTACATGGGCAAAGGCTTGCTCATAATCAGATGATAGGAACGCAAATTGGCACAAATCCCATCCCACAAGGGGCATTTGGAAGTACCTAACAAAATTGTACATCAAAACACTGTTTAAATCCAGCATCCTCTTTCTGGGACTCTTACTCAAAGTACACTGGAAAAGAAAAACACTACAAAATGATTTATATACCGCGTTCTTCCCTGTGACATTATTGTTGTTGTTGTTGTTAGGTGCCGTTGAGTCGGTATCTGACTATAGCGACCCTTATGGGGTTTTCAATGGCTGATTGTTTCAGAATTGCTTTGGGAGTGGGTTGCCAGGCCCTTCTCCTGTGACATTATTAGCAGGAGTAAAAGATAGAAAGGATACCAAATGTCCACATACAGGTGACTGACTGAATGAATAATGGTTTGGTTTATATCCATAAGAAACAGTACTAGCAAACTGTAAATGCAAGGGAAGAACAGCTTCATGTACGGAATAACATCAGGGATATGTTATTAAGTGTAGCAAATAATAACAAAAAGGAGTAGCAAACTGAATATAGCCTTGCTATTTTTATGTAAGGCAGAAAATACAAAGATATCTGTATTTCCTTATTTTTGCCAAAAGTGCTAAACTAAAAGGAAATTATATTTTTTAAAAAATTGCTTATATTCAGCCTAGAGCACTTAAAAGCAACAAATACCCTCTATGCCTAGAAGGAGGTCTCAAAACTTCCATCCCCAATTAAATGGAAGCAGGGCTCCTTAGGAAAAAAAAAATGACCAAACCTTGACTACTGCAAGAAATATAGAAAATGAGCCTGGGAAATCTTCAGAGGCATAAAAGCAAAAGCATTTCAAAGACTAAGAAGGTTATATTAAAAGTGCACAGGAACCAGCTGGAAAATGGCTTTCGATGGGACAATTTAAGCATTAAAAGACTGACTGCAATTGAATGAAACATACTGAATATATAAAAATCTATGAGTTCATGATGCACTAAAGAAGAGAGAAGGCGCGAGTGAGGGAGTAATTATAGGCTACAAACAATCTTATCAAAACACAAATTTAGTAGCCTTCATTTGGTCTTAGCTAAAGCACCAGCTACTTTCCTAAAAATTGGTAATTAAAAGGAACAGAGCATTTTCCTAGCTGCTTTGTTTGAATTTTTCAAAGTAATGAAATAACCTCTAGATGACAAAGACTCCTGAAAGAGTTCCAGCTAGCAATTGTAGAAGAGATGATAGAAAGAGGAAAATTGCTGTTTTTCAGCTTCTAATGAAATATTAGCATTACAACTAAATGCAATATTAGTGCTACAAGATTGATGGGGATGTGTCAATGGAAGGATCTTCTATTGACAAATAGAAACAACAGCCATGTGGAGCAGGGATCAATCTTCGCATCGCTAAAAGTTAGGCTACCAGGCATTTATGCTTCCTGAGGAGAAAATTGCTTTAAAGTGCGTAACAGTACAAAGTGAAATGAGTAAGGGAGGGATAAATGAAGAAAGGAGAGCAAAACGTTGGCAGCTTTCAAATCTGGAGATAGGTACACAGCTATTCATTACGGGCATCTGTCTCTCCTTGGTCTCACATACGAACTTCAAAATTAAGAATTTCAAATGCAGAAATTCCTCTTTGGAATCCCATTTCTCTCAGATCTAAGACGTTTTAAATCCTAGATGAAGTAATTGGGTTTCTAAAGAGGTTTCCTGATGATGGCTTTTAATCTGTTTTCCTCCAAAAATTAATTCTTTTTCCAGCTCATTGTAAACCTTCCCCCTTTGGAATAATTCCATGCACATTAGCATGCTAAAAGCTTTGAGAAATACTGAAATAACAGGTTCAACTTCTTTTTATCCTGGGGTTCTCACAGGTCTTTAGCCACAGCACCTTTGTCTGTGGTCTGGTGAAACCACTTATTCCACAGAAAGAACTACTGCACCTCTTCACACGAGCAACGGGTTGGAATTTCAGGAGTGCCCATGTGGAGTTCTTCAATCAGTCGTTCCTCTACACCATTCTGTAGTTTCTTAATACCCCTTAGAACAAAGTCAGAACCTCTCAAGGAGGCACAGGATCCCCTATGTCTCTCATCTAATATTTAACTTCCATCCTTACTCTTCCCCAGGGGCCCCAGGCTGCTGCTGAGCTGAAATCCTGTGACCACAGTGTGTGCCCAGGTGACTGAGTCCTGTGGCCTCTGGATCCTTGCACCTGTACCATCCTCCTGGCAGAACCATCCTTCCCTTCTTCATTGCCTTTACAAGGTTCAATCGAAGACCTAGTTCAGCTATCACTTCTTGGAAAATGCCCCCAGATAGACTGTGCTTCTCCCCTGCGCTCTCCTAGTGTCCCGCACCAGCCCCTGCTATGGAAACACCCAGGCAATCTGGTAGCCATGTGGAACTTTTAGCCTTTCTCTCCCACTGGACTATGATCTCCCTAAAAACAATGCCTGTATTTTATTTTCTCTGTAATTTGAGCACAGAGCATATTGGCTCAAAACTACTTGTGGAGGGGAAGGGAGAAAAGGATATTGATAGTATCAATAAGAACATGAAAAGGGTTAAAAATGTTAAAAGCCACAGTTCCTGTAACCAGAGATACCTCTAGAAGAAATGGTTGTTGTTGTTAGGTGCTCTCAAGTCGTATCCGACTCATAGCGACCCTCATAGGGTTTTCAATGGCTGATTGTTTTGGCATTGCTTTGGGAGTGGATTACCACGTCCTTCTCCCATTTGGAAGAAACAGCACTGTTAAAAAATCAGAGCAAAGTGCAAAGAAGGGATATTTGGTTGTTTCTAAGAAACAGCATATGTTGTGAGAGGAGAAGAAGTAAGAAGAACCGTATTTCTGAGGGGGAGTCAGGGGCCCAGTCCTGCAGACAGGATCCAGGTTAACAACATGGAAGGCCATGGTTTATGGACAGAAGCTTGACTCAAACAACAAATTTTACCAAATTCTCATGCTAGGTGGAACCAAAAAGTCACTACAGTGGCAATAACAAAAGGATGTCCAATTATGGCGGGGGGGACAGAAAAGCAGATCACATAAGCTCTTTCCTTCTAATTCTTTGTAAAGATCTAGGAAACAAGTGCTCTTTAATTTTTTCCCCAGTCTTAGGTAAAAAGTTCGTCTGCAGCTATAGCACCCTGGCATCCAGTCTGGCCTGATCTTGGAAGCTCAGCAGGGTAGAGCCTTGTTAGTCCTTGGATGGGAGATCTTCTGAGAATACCAGGTGCTGCAGGCTAGGGAGAAGGACCCAGCAACCCACTCCTGAAACAATCAGCCATTGAAAACCCTATGAATAGCAGAGATGCACTGACAATAGTGTTGGGCATGGCATAGTGTGAGGGAGTCTTTTGTTCGGTTGTACATAGAGTTGCTATGAGTCAGATCCAATTCAATGGCACCTAACAAAAAACACATAAAAAGTTGAGTGAATGCTTTCCCATGGCTGTTCCAAAGTGAGTCCCCTAAACTCCACTCCAGTTAGGCCCCTGCCTTCTGGACAGGCCTCCTGAATAAGGTCTCAAGCCCAAGCTCTGCCCCAGACAAGCTGTGTCACTTTCTTACAAGTGGAGTTGTTTTTGTTAGTTCAGTCTCAAATTTGCATTCTATGTCTACACAAACACCTCAGTTTAAACAAAGTCCTTCATGCCAACTCACTTTTCTACAGATATTTTGTATCTCCTATAGAGCAGCTGTGTGAAGCCGTAGCACTGTGGTGTCCAAAGCTAAGCAGGGTTGGCCTTGGTTAGTACTTGGATGGGAGACCACCTGGGAAGACCAGGTGCCATGGGAGACAGACCCGGCAACCCACTCCCAAAAATCAATCCACCATCAAAAATCATATGGATAGCAGAGAAGCACTGACAGTGGTGTTTTGCCTGTTGTATGTATGGTCACTATGATTCTGATACCGACTCTATAGCACCTAACAACAACAACAACATAGAGCAGCTAAATAACATCCCTAATGTAGCTCCCTCTACCCCACATACTGTGTCTTAACAGGTCCCTATTAATCTTGCAAGAAAAATTGCAAGGAAGTCCACCGTCAGCGAGCCAGTGTTCCTTCCATCCGTTTCCCCGCTCCCACTGTTGCGGCTCATGTTGTTTTCACTCTCACGGCTGCCAACAAGCCTTTAGATTCCTGAGTTGCATCAAAAGACTCCAGGTGCTTTGGGCCTTTGCTTTCTCCTTTACCAGTTGGGTTTATTTACATTGATTCCAAATGTGACAAAAAGCAAACAAACATTTATCCACACGGCCCACACAGTTTCTCCTCTGGTAAGTCAAATAAAAGCACCCTGACAAAGTCTCCCAGCCCCTGCTCTCTGGCTCTCTCCAGGGGCTCAATGGAGTGAGCTCGCCTTGTCCTGGGATGCAGCCAGCCGGCTGATGAGCTCTGATTGCAGGAATGCAGCTCCATGCCAGCAAGTATGCAGGCATAGTTGACTTAGAAGCACTCCTCTGACTTGGTCATCATGCTCCTTTCTCTATGGCCGCAGAGGGTCTAGCCAAGTTCCAAGACATAATATTCCTCAGATGAGGAAGGTAGGAATAACTTTTGTGATTTCAATAAAACTCTTCTTTCTGGGGTTAGCATGTAACAAAATTGTGAGAAGACATGTCTCAGCTGTTTGGTTTTCTAACACTTCCAATTTTTCTGTGCCTTATTTTGACTCTCTCTGGCTTGTATATTCCAGCTCCTTGGCCAGGAATACCAAGCAGAGTTTTACTTATTGTTTCAAATTTGGGAGTAATTTTTTGGAAGGTTAGTTGAAAAGTGATTTGGAGGTTGCTTCGTAGAGCTCAGGAGTACAGGATCAGTTTGCAATGTCCGCCACAGTACCTAACTAACATCTCTACCTTGCAGCTTCCTCCAACACCAATCTACAGAAAGTATTCTACAAAAGTAGCTCCTTTCAAATATTTTATGGTCCTATATTGGTATGATAACTGTTCAGACAATGATAAATAGAGTAGATTGGTGTGCTTAACATGTATTCTGATTTCCTGTTAATGACTCTTGTTATATTGCAGATACTACAAAGGTAAAATCCATAGCTCTCCCACTCTTTTGCATGGAGGGTTTGAGATGTGACTAGGTTCTATGACTATGTGAAACCTGATTTCAGTACCTAATTATATGGAAAGAAAAGCAAGGCTCTGGCAAGCCACACTGGCTTTGGTGGATTGTGTCTGGGAAGACCTGACTCTGAATGGGATTTGAGAGCATTTTCTGATTCCCAGACCACAGATAGCGGGGAACCAGCCGCTTTGAGTTTCCCTAGTTTCTTCACTGTAGCAGGGGAAATATCCCCTTGGGCAGGCAGGCCAGTTCCCTGACGTGATGTTGGGTTTGAACATTGGATGTCCACTCTGGGGCTTGAGTTATCTCCTCAAAGTAGAGACTACCTTAATGACAGGGTTGGAGGAAACCCCCTGGGACCTCCTTTTGCTGATAGGGTCGGACTCAAAATGAGATGAAATACAGTGGCTGCAACAATAGGCTCAGACAAAAAAAAAAAAGATGTGCATGGAACACCACTGGGTAGTGTTTTATTCTGCTGTACTTAGGATCACTATGAGTTGGATCTGACTCAACAGCACCTAACAACAGCAATGCATTGCATAGGCATGTAACAGATGCTGGTCAACAAACAAACTAGGTTTCCACTACTAACCAATGTCCTTGTACTGATACAGACATAAAAAAATTTAAAGCTTTGTGAAAACAAGAACATGAGACACACAAAGGAGGAATGCAACTATGGGCATTGGTCCAGCCTTACTGTTGATTGAACTTTGTTCCTAGAACTACCTGCCTCTGTCTGCTCTTCAGGTCTTAACCCAAATTTCCCCTTCTCTATGAAGCACCATTTTCTTAACCTCCATCCCCATCAACTATCATCTCAAAGCAAATATGCAACTCTCCCTATTCAAGAGGCATGACACGTTGCTTGTATTTTGGACGTTTTTTCCTCTTCAATCATGTGTAATCATTAATTTATACTCTTGTTTATAAGGCTGTGGCATCCTCAAAACCTTAGATTGTAAAGATATAATTTCCCCATAACGTGTGTCATCTGTGGGGCATCCAAGCTCCTATGCATGTATTTGGATCTGATTTCAGTATGCTCTCAATAGTGTAAGTTCAATTGGATTACTTTATTGTGAATTGAAATGCGTAATTTGGTGTGCCTATCATAGCTTAGTACCCAGAAATTAATCTCTAATGATGGAAGGTCAATTTCAGTGCAAATAGAGAAGGTGGTTTTTGGTCTGTATGTTTGCTTGGATGTGTGGACTGGTGGACAAGATTAATGGTCAGAGGAAGGAAAGGGCAAAGCAACTGTCCTAGAGCTTCTCAAATTCATTTAAATCTGCAGCCAGTATTTTATTAATCCCAAAAGCTTTTGGGGGATGTGTGCTGCTTCTACAGTGTTGACTTCTTTTTATTATGTCATATTTCCAGAGCCACTATAGGGTAGTATTATAAATTTAAGCAGTATAGCTTATCTGCTTGGCTTCAGATTCTTTTACTATCTTTTCCTACCACTGCATGATGTTATATAAGTTATTTAACCATTCTGTTAAATGGTTAGGTATGCTCATCTATAAGACAGCAATAATAACATAGAACCCTTAAATGCATATCATGAACAGTATAAGAAAATATGATGTATATATATATATATATATATATGTACATGTTACCAATTTTGTTATTGCTGATCTAATGATTTTTTTCTTGTCATGAAGATGAATTCATCAAATTCCACTTATACAGTCTTAAGATATTCAAAGGGACATGATTTTTATCTACCAAACAATTAAGAATAAGGTACATTGTTGATTACCCTCATGCTTTCTGGTCTTTTTTGACAATAAACCTACAAATTAAACTTTATTAGCACTCATTTCATTATGAGCAGAAGATTAAGAGTATATGGGCAAGTTCATCAATCCAAATCATCTGGGAATTCCTCTTTTCATTGGCAACTTTCTAGGTTAAACATCATTGGAGAAGATGGGCTGCTATTCTTTGGCCTTTGGGAGACCATAGCTGTTAACTGAACATATTAACAAAAATATTAACAGACAAATAAATAAATAAATTTATTTTAAGGAGCAATTTTTACAAACTATGTTCCCGAAATCCTAGGGGCTGCAAGAATGTTCCACATAAGGTTACTGGAGGAAATTGAAAGATGGGGATGATGAAGAGCATGAAGAGTGTTTGGGTATGAGCTGTTTCTAAACTTCATATGTAGAGATCTTGCAAAAGAAGGAAGGGTTATAATGTACAAGTTAGTCAAGCTTTGCTTAGAAACCAAAGTGTTTCCCTCCTTAACTTCAATTCTTTAGACTAGCCAAGGTATACTTTCTCTTGATGTTTTAGTGTGACTTTTACCCACTTTAATGGAAACAAAATGCCACTCATATGACTCAGTTGATTGATAAATTGAGAGTACTGCCTCTTTGCAGTGTCAGATCGCCAAATAGAGAATATTTCTACGGCACTCAAAAGACACTCTAGGTTAGTATTGAGAACAGTATAGGACACACTTGCAGGCCTAACTGAGGCAAGAGAAAAAGACAGGATATCTGGGGGAAGGAAAGGGATTTTCATTGTTGTTGTTAGATGCCTTCAAGTTGTGTCTAAGTCATAGCGATCTTCATAGGGTTTTCAATGGCTGATGGTTTTGGAGGAGTGGGTTACCGGGTCCTTCTCCCAAGCCTACAGCACCTGGTGTTCCCAGGAGGTCTTCCATCCAAGTACTAACCAGGTCCAACCCTGCTTAGCTTCTGAGATCTGATGGGATCGGATGCCACAGGGCTATGGCTGTAGGCAAACCAAATATCACCTGTTGTTTTTATTAGGTGCCGTCGAGTCTGTATCCGACTCCTAGCGACCCTCATAGGGTTTTCTATGGCTGACTGTTTCAGGATTGCCTTGGGCGTGGATTGCCAGGTCCTTCTCCCATTTATGCGGTGCTGGGAATTGAACTCGGGACCTCAGAGACTGCAGCGCAGTGCTCTACCAACTGAGCTAAATCCCAGCCCCATATATATATATATATATATATATATATATACACACACACGCCTCTCTCTCTAGATGCCCACGCTGGCTCTGATGTATGTATTATCTCCTACCCTTTATCTAATAAACTTCAAAGTGCTTTGCTTTCTCACTGACTTGTACTGAAATTCATTTTTGCAACCAAGCCATAGATGCAGCTTTCACCTGAGTAGAGTTCCCAAGAAAGGGGAACTCTTCAGGTTAGGTTGGTAGGAGCGCAAGGCTGCAGCCCTCACTGCTAGTGACAACCACTCAATGGAAAGTCCTGGGTTATGAGCAGCAGAATGCAGACCTGGTTGCTTTTCAAACACCTTGCTCAAGGGGATGACCACAGGTTGTCTGGAGCTCTTGCTGGGCAGCTTCTCAGCCGAGGGCCATTTGTGCGTGTTTTTCCAATTGGCAATGCAAAAGGTCAGAAAGAGATTGGATCCACGTAAACTTTGCAGCAGCAAGATTGCAGTGGGCTTTTTTTGTCTGCCTTTATTATTATCTCAGTGGTTGAAAATGTCCCTCGGTCCCTGCCCTTGGAAGGATGAGAATAATGCAGTCTTTAATTTCAGATCTTGCTTTAAGTCCATCCAGCTGTGATCATTTTTCCTGTGGAAAAAATATTACTTGATGGTCTTGGGCACTGCCTAAAGAACATAGTGCTGCTGGCTTTGATGTTAAGATCGACCTTCATCCCTGGAACTCCCACTTCAGGTATGTGCAGCTGGGTCCTGTCATCATCTTGCTCTTAATAACTTACATAATCCACAAAAGTCTGAAAGGTTCGTGAATTGGCATTTATTTAAGAAAATCACAGGACTTTAGTAAGTCCAAGTATTTGTCAAAATCTTGCTAAGTTGTTTTTGTTGTTTTGGGTTTTGAGGGGAGTTTTTGTTGTGTGTGTGCATATTTTCCATGACTCCTTTATGGGCATATATTGAAAACAACTAGATTACAAATATCACAAAATATCTTGAGATGCTCTACCTTATTTCCTTCTGGATTAGAAATATAAGATGGCGGAGGAGGAACATGTCTGAGCAGAGACAGTCATGGTTCAACCTTAGGGCACGGAAGAGGAGAACTTGAGTTCACAGTCATGCTCAAGTTTAGGGATGTTCCCTCATCTCCACCAGGATTTATTGGCACATGTGAGTAAGCCACATTTTAGATTATATGACCCTCAAGCTTGTTTGTCACTCTGTTTGCTTGCGAGTTCATTCGCTTTTACCAAAAATCACAGAGTGAACAAATGTCCTCTGCTTCATCTCTAATACACAGTTGGGTGGAGAGTTTATTTTTTCTATTTAATTACTTCTTTATATCCATTTATAGTAATTAGACATCAGATGCAGTAGCTAAAGCAATTATTGCATGTCATTGTAGAGAATTACAGTATAAACATACAGTAAATACTCAATAATCCATGACAGGCTACTTAAAAAGTAATAAGGAAATTTAATTTAAAATGTGGGAGCTGAGATGCATGATGTGCTTTTGAATGAAATGCCCAGAATTACAAAAGAGAGATTCTAGTTTTGAAGAGGTACCACCATTAATTTACTACCCTTCACAGTGTGAGCCATTGGGCATCTCCCTTCAAAACTAACAACACATGAGAGTTTCTTATAAAATGGAACCCTCTTCCCACTTCTTTTTCTCTCTTCTCTCCCCTCATGTCCTCCTCTCCCCTATCTCTCCCAGACATACTTATACACCTTTCCTGAGCTCACTCATTCTACCTCAGAGCATATTTTGAAAACACAAGTGACATAAAGCCTTTAACCCAAGGGCACAAAAGTTTAATTCGTGGTCACATCACTTGTGCCATCTTTGACTTTCATTTTTATAGATCTTTGCCAACATCCTCCTGTGTTGCAACACATTATAATAAAATGCATAAGAAACTTACAACTTATTGGAACTAAATTTAAATACCGGCGTATTCACTGAGGAACCTTGGAAAAACTGCTCGATTTCTCTTGATCCCAGCTAGCTTATCCACAAAGCAGAGGCATAATTACTTATTAGCAAGTTGTTGTGAATGCATTGGCATAATGTGACTAAAGTATCTGGAATGGAATGGGCACTGAGTGATGGCTGCTATCCTTATGTTACCTATTTATTTATCTAAGTGCAATTAGTTAGAATACTTACTCTTTTCTATTAAGACTTTTTCAGCCTGTGTAATTTCTTAGGATTATGACATTGAAATGTTTATGTATTGCTATGCAATGTAAATTTGTATTCCATTAAAAAAAGTTAAGGTGCAATGTTCTCCTGAAGCAAACCAAAAATGAGGAATAACTGTACGCTCACTATTTTTAGTCCATTATGACTTTGTAAAACCTTGCCTTACTGTCATAAACAATCTTGCAGGGCTGTAAAATATTTTTTCCTCATCTTCTCCCTCTGCTCTGATCTGACCTCCTTCAGCACAGCATAATGAGAAGCATATAAATGAGACAGGGGGGAAAACTTGTCTAATTTTGGAATGATGACTAAACCTCTGGAAACTTCCATTTAAAAAATAGGACAATAATACTTACGTCATTAGGTTGTTATGAGAATCAAATGGGACAATATCATTCATCCATTTATTCATTATATGCTTACTGAATGTCATTGCATTGATTACTGGATATCTCCGTATAACGTGGAAACTAATTTGTGAGTGTGAGTTTGTATATTCCTATGCAAAAAGTTTGCCTTGCTTCCAAGACCATGTTTTCCCCAATGTTGAATTGAACAGTTGCCACTGGAAATGTTTTGCCAGAAAAGCCTCTACAGTCACATAGGTTTGAGGAACACTACCCCGTGAAATCCCTTCTTGTTTACCACTAGTGTAAAGGCTCCAAAGAAGTCAACAATGGTGAAATCGAGCTGCTGGGTTAAGGATATGCACACTTCATTTTTATGATGGTCAAATTACCCCCATCCACCCAAATCTATTGTATTCATTTACATTGATGCCAAAAGCGTAGTTGTAAGAATGGAGCGTGATCTTCACCAATACTACAGGCTCTCTCTTCTTGACCTACCTTTCTTTCTTTCTCTCTCTCTCTCTCTCTCTCTTTCTTTCCTTTTCTTCTTTCTTTCTTTCTTTCTTCCTTTCTTTTCTTTCTTTTTCCCTTTCTTTCTTTCTTTCTTTCTTTCTTTCTTTCTTTCTTTCTTTCTTTCTTTCTTTTTCTCCTTCTCCTCCTTCTGGGCTGCTGCTGTTGTTGTTGTTGCTGCTGCTGCTGCTTTTTCTTCTTCTTCTTCTTCTTCTTCTTCTTCTTCTTCTTCTTGTTCTCCTTCTTCTCTTTCTTTTTCTTCTTTTTTTTTTTCTCTTTTGAAAGTACTAGAGGGTTGAAACCATGGCCTTGCTCATGGTGAGCAAGTGTTCTACCACTGAGCTGCACCCCTAGCTCCTTTTTTTCATTCTTTATATTGAGTCAGGGGGTCACTAAGTTGTGCAGACTACCTCTGGCCTCCAACACACAATTCTCCTGCCTCAGTTTCCCAAGTTGCTGAAATTAAAGGTGTGTGTCACAACATCTAGCTCTAAACCCTCATTTTTCCAATAAATAAACTGCAGACTAGAGAGGAAATCACTCACAGGACATAGTTTACATTTGAACAAATCTCACAGTGATTCTGTGAGGACACGTTTCTAAAGTTGGAAATATCAGTTGATGAGATCCTACTAAATGCTAATTATGATAATGGTATTTGTTTCCACAATATTTTCAGAAATCCTATTAGATGGTGACTAACACCACTTCAAAATTGACAAAACTGGCTCAGGGAAAATATGACACTTGACAGCCTCACATGTCAGCCAGTGGTGCCCACCTCTCAATGCCCTCTCTCTACAACAGGAATCTGATTCACAGTTTAGGTGTATGCTCTGTACAATATTGCACCTCTAGTAGATAATCCAGAATGGATCCTCAGGCAAAAATCATTAATATAAATACTCAAAACAATTTTTTAAAGAGGAAGAAAAATGACAGAGACTTCTTGTTGTCAGGTGCCCTCTAGTAGGGTCCAACTCATAGTGACCTGATGTATAACAGAATGAAACATTCCCAGGCACTATGCCATGCCCGGCACTATGTCAACGCCTCTCTGCTATTCATAGAGTTCTTGATGGCTGATTGTTTGAAGATTGTTTCAGGAGTGGATTGCCAGGTCCCGCTCCCATTTTTTTGGTGCTGGGAATCAAACCTAGGGCCTCAGGGAGTACAAGCAACATTCTACCAACTGAGCTAAACCCCAGATCCCACAGGAAACTACAAATACTTAATTCTGTTAAGATGTGGCAAATTATCCAAGAGAAACATTACTTCTATTAATCTAAGAGGAAAAGAGTAACAAAGAAATTGGTTCTTAGGTTTTATTTCTTGTATCTATGCAGATATCTCTTCTCTATGGAGGAAATCTCAGCCAATTAAAAAGTCAGTACCTATATGTTTCAAGCCTGTAGCCGTAGCCCTGTGGCATCTGATCCCGTCAGATCTCCGAAGCTAAGCAGGGTAGGGCCTGGTTAGTACTTGGATGGGAGACCACCTAGGAACACCAGGTGCTGTAGGCTTGGGAGACGGAACCAGTAACCCGTTCCCAAAAGACAGTCTGCCATTGAAAGCCCCATGAATAGCAAAGAAGCAGTAACAATACTGTTTTGCCTGTTGTACATAGGGTCGCTTTGAGTCAGATACTGACTGGAGGGCACCTAACAACAGCAACAACCTATGTTTCAAAGGTGGTTTCTTTCCAGCAGTTGGAGACAACCTCACGGAGTCCTCTGGGAACAACAGGGGAGAGCTGGGACCTAATTAGCAAACTGGCCCTGAGGTCATGATCCTGTCCTTCACCTCAACCTCCTGAAAATTACTCCTGGGCCCATGATCATGGTAAACGCAGGGCACAACCCTACCCCTCCCCAGTGCCTTCTGGAAAATCTCCCCAGGTTTCACTTTTTTGTGTGCATATCAGCTCAAAATTAGTCAAGTTATTTGGAACTGGCCAAAAACAATGACAGAAATAAGACTGCTCTAAAAGTCTCTCTCTTCTGTCTCCAGGGGGCTGATAGAGAATTAGCATCTACCTCATAGTTTTCAGGTCTGGGTCCTGTCCCAGTGCACATGGGATTTTCTATACCATTTCCCTAAGACCGTCCTTCAGAAGCCAATTCCCTCTGTCAGGACATTTTTTACCCACTTACTATCAGGACGCTTTCTCCTCACACAGTTTTCCATCCCATGCCGTTATTCCTGGGCCTGTCCTCTCTGCCAGGGTAAACAATCACAATGGCCACCAGCGCCCTCTCTCTTTCCCTGCCACTGCTTCCCTTTATTGTTCATTTTATCTTATGTTTTCATGGCTGGCGACTTTATTTCACTTTTGTAGTAGCACAAGCCTACCAATCCCTTCATTTGCATGTTTCCAAAATACATAAAGGATGTTTAAATTCGAGAATCCAATCATTTGGATTTATTCAGAGAATAGCTTTAGAAATGAAGCAATTGCAGTCTTTAAAGGATGGACAGAAAGAAAAGCATTAGGATTTTTTTCAAAAAAAAAAAAGAAGAAGAAGAAAAAGGGGAGGTGGATATAGGGCTGTCTTTGCCACTTTCAAATGCAAAATCAACTACAAGTGCAGGTATGTGCTTCCTTAGAAAGAGGATATAGAGAAAAGTCTATTCCTCCAGGAAAGATTTGGAAATATTTTTTAAGCCTGCTGAGGTCGTATGGTGAATTATGATGATAACAAACCTGGGAAATGATTGTTGTTACAGAAAGCCCGTGAAAAAGGTTTATTTTATGCCAAAGAGCTTAGCTGGTTTGGAATGAAATAAAAAGAAACCTTTGTGTCTTTGAGGTTGAAGGGCTCATTGTTTTCTTTTGGCAAAGCATGATGGGGGTTCAGCGGGCATGGTCTCCCGCCTAGACACTCAATCCAGGGAGCACCATGTCAGGTGACACTGTGAAAAGGGACACATTGGACATTTGGCAACATCAGAGGGTGGAAACTATTTTGTGACTATCATGGGCACTCGGGGCAGTATTTTGGTGGACACTATAAGTTGTAAGTAAAACTGCTGATCTTTCCAAAATTATTGTCTTTGTCAACACTTGCTAAAGTTTATAAAGAGAACGTCCTTGCTTTCTTTCTCCTTGTTTAAATTCCCTAATGGATTTTGACATTTCATACATTACAAACATTTTTTTGATAATCCTTCTCAGAGAATTATCTCATTATATTCCAGTGAGTCACAATTTAGAAACTTTAGGAGCATCATATGTTTGTGAAAGCTGGACATTGAACAAGGGAGACAGGAGAAGAATTGATGCTTTTGAATTGTGGTGCTGGAGAGGAATATTGAATATACCATGGACTGCCAAAAGAACTAACAGATCTGTCCTAGAAGAAGTGCAGCCAGAGTGCTCCTTGGAAGCAAGAATGGCCAGACTTTGTCTTACATATTTTGGACATGTAGTCAGGAGAGATCAGTGCCTGGAGAAAGACATCATGTTTGGGAGAGTGGCAGGTCAATGAAAAAGGAAAACCTTCCACCAGATGGATGGACACAACGTCTGCAACAATGGGCTTAAATATAAATAAGATTGTGTGCCTGGCACAGAACTGAGATGTGTTTTGATCTGCTGTACATAGGGTCACTATGAGTCGGACTGGACTTGACGGCACCTAACAACAACAATTCTCAAAGTTAACCCAAATCCAGGAAATATATAATCTAATGTGACATGATAGCACAATATATGTAAGGTTTAAACAATGTGAATTCTTGTTGTTAAGTGTCGTCAAGTCGGTGTCAGACTCATAGCAACCCTATATACAACAAGTATAACATTATTGTCGCGCTTCTCTGCTATTCATAGGGTTTCCAGTGACTGAATGTTTTTTGGGAGTGGGTTGCCAGGTCCCTCCCAAACATGACTTTAAAAATTATATGCAACTATTGAGATATATCATTGTTCTCCTTATCCAAAGTCACCATGACTGTGACAGAAAGTAACATAGAACATCCAGTAGCACATAACCTCCGAAAACAGAATTGAAGATCTGTTTGATCAAATTGAAGCCATTAGCTATGTCTCAAATACAAGGCAATTGGGATTACAAAGGTACTTTTCTACTTTAAGCAAATTCATGACTAAACAGTCCTTTAACTGTCTTGTACCACATTTTGTCATCAACCAAAGAGTAAGCTTAGCTTTTAAAACTCCTAGGTAGAGTAATTAAAAGATTCAGTACAGTAATAAATAGAAAACTTTCAAAAAACTTAAAATCTTTTCTTAATACTTTTCAAAAATTGACACATAAATATTGTATGTTTAGAGGCTATCATGTGATGTTCTGATACATATATACATTGTATAATGTTCAAATTGGGGTAAACATATTTATCTCAATATTTATCACTTCTTTGTGGTAAGATCATTCAAAATCCTTTCTTTTAGTTTAAGTACACAGTGTGTATAATTATCTATACTCATTCTCCTTTGCAATAGATCAGTAGAAGTTATTTCTCTTCTTTAACTATTACTTAGTACTCACTGACCAACATTTTTCCACTCCTTTTATGCCCTATTTTTCCTCATCTTTTAGGAAACACTTTTAAATTTGTGAGTGCTTAGTGGTCGAAGTTAAGGTGGCTTGCATTCACATGCGTTTTATAGTTCTTTCCAAATTGTCTTAGTTTTATACTGGGAGATAAAGTTACACATTCTAAATTGTAAAATGGTATGTTGTTGTTGTTGTTAGGTGCCAGTGAGTCGGTATCCGACTCATAGCAACCCTACTTACAACACAAAATGGTAGACAACTGCATTATTAATTAGACTAACATTATTGGGTAGAGGTGTAAGTTTTGGGAAGCACTTAAAGTAATTAAAAATTACATAATGTTGATAATAAAATATAAAATGGAAAATAGTTTTTCCTTTTTAAGGTGAAGGAGTTAAATCATAATGAAATGTCTGAAGATGTTCTTAGTTCTTTGACTAGGAAATTAAATTCTAAAATTGACTCATTCTTATTTCAGAAACGTGGGTTTCCAAATTAAAAATTCCACAGAAGCATTCATATTTTCTTATTTAGGTCCTTATAAATACATCAAGTGTAGTTTCTGATTTCTTTTGTCCATGGTGCTTAGTTTGGGGAAACAAAGAAAACACAACTCAACCTAAGAGCATAACACGCCTTATCAGTGCATTTTAGCTTTCTTGGAAAAGACTAGGTTTTATCCACTAATCATAATTGCCTATTTGCTTTGAAGAAAATTATAATTGTCCTAATTTATATATTTCCCTTGGATTTGCTTATCCTTTGCACCAAAAAGACACATAGGGGTGAAAATATAAAAACGTGTCCAAGTGTTCTGCTAGAGGAAACTTCCTGCCTGTGTGACTCACAAATGTATTCAAATGTTAGCACAAGTTCCAACACTCCACTGTGTAAGCAGAGAAAACTGATCAACCTGCTCTTTCTTGGCTTAGAGTATAAAAGCAAAATTTTCCAAGAATTTTACATCAAGTAATTTACTTTAAATAGTTAACATGTACTAATAAATTTAGTGGTGTGTATGCAGATATGAAACAAATTAATTTCCATTTATTCAAGTGAAGTTACAGTAGTTACATGCTTATAGCTAGTATTTTATTGAAACATATTTTGTACTTTATTTTAAGCAAGTATATATGTGTGTCTGTCTGTCTGTCTGTCTGTCTTTCTTTCTTTTAACTAGAGACTGGATATAGATTCCTGCAATGAGAAAGCATACATTCTAATTATTATCTCATAGTTATTCTTTCTCTGAATAAATCAGCTCTAATTACAGGCAGAAAATAATACATTCAATATTGTAGAATATTTATGTAAAATACTACTCTTAGCACTTATCAGCTAAACTATAATGTCTTGTAGAGCTTACACAGCAATTTTCTAAAGAATATTATCCACTTTGGCCTTCCTTTTCTTGTTCAATATGTATAATGCCTGATGAGAGTACAATTTCAGTTTCAAAAACTGTAACTCTCTACTGGCAATTAGTATGATCCTACCATCTGCATTCTTTAAGAAAAAATCCTTACAAGCCTTATTCCATGAGCAATCACTTTTCTCTGAAAATTTTTGGGCTTTCTGGACAAGGTACTCATAACTCTACTTAATCACAAACTTCAATGTGGTTTTGAGAGTTAAGATCATTTGATATTTTCTCCTAAGAGAGGATTGACACAATTTCTTCTATAATAAATTTCTAAAACAAAGAAATAAAGCCAAACACCAATACTCATTTCTAAATTATTTCACAGTCGCATTTCCTGCTATCTCCTCTTCAAAATCTGAAAAATTGTATACCTATGCACTTAGTTCCATTATTAAAATAGACATCTTAATTGTGTAAAGATGGGTTTAGCTCAGTAGACTGATGCTCTGTGCTCCCTGAGCAGCCAGGTTTGATCCCCAGCCCCACAAAAACAGGAGAAGGATGATTCAAACCACTCTCAAAATAATCCTGAAACACTCAGCCACTGAAAACCCTATGAGGGTCTCTACAAGTCAGACCCAACTCCATGGCACCTAACAGTAACAAAAACACTATTACTAGATATATGCTATGTGTTAACACAGAAAATGTTAAAGTATAATTTCTGATTTCTAGAATATTCTTTGATGGCAATGAAGTAGCACTCTCTCATTCTCTTTCTTCATATGATTGTGCACATGTTTACTAGGAAAGGGACCTGGCAACTCTGTCCCAAAAATCAATTCCGTCATTGAAAACCCTATGAACAGCAGAGAAGCACTGACAATAGTGTTTCTTCTGTTGCACGGAGGGTCGCTATGAGTCAGATACAGACTTGATGGCACCTAATGACTACATCAACAACACATGTATACATGCTAGCACACACACACACACACACACACACACACACACACACACACACCCTCATCATTTGCTTTTTATAGTGGGGGGCAGGGAGATAAATGAACCTTTATTTATTGCTGGTAGGAATGTAAATTAGTCCTATCACTATGAAAATCAATATGGAAGCCCCTCAAAAAACTAAAAGTAAACTTCAATATGATTCAGCCATATCACTTTTGGGCATGTGCCCAAATGAATTAAAGTCAGTTTAGTATGGAAATACCTTTATACCCATGTTCACTGTGGCACTATTCTCAATGTTGTTGTTGTTGTTAGGTGCGTCGAGTTGGTATCCAACTCATAGCGACCCTCTGTACAACAGGGGAAACACTATTGTCAGTGCTTCTCTGCTGTTCACAGGGTTTTCAATGGCAGATTGATTTTTTGGGAGGGGGTTGCCAGGTCCTTCTCCCAAGCCTACAGCTTCTGGTGTTCCCAGGCGGTTTCCCATCCAGGTACTAACCAGGCCCGACCCTGCTTAGCTTCCGAGATCTGGCAGGATCTGATGCCACAGGGCTACAGCTGCAGGCATTCTCAATAGTCAAATTAAATTATGGAATTGGCCTAAGTGCCCAGCAATGGATGAATGGACAAAGAAAATGTGGTATATATATGCACAATGGAGTTTTATTCAGCCATAAAGAAAAATAAAATGATATCATTTGCAGGAAAATGGGATAGAAATGGAACTCATAATTTTAAGCAAAATATCTTCAGCATTTGTAAACCTAAACATTTTAGGCTGTGTTTACATATAGTAAATATAATTTTTAGCAATAGGAGTGATTCTTCTACTTACCAGGATGGAATTATGGAAGTGTTACTTAATTATTTTAAGGGCTTATAAATATGCAAATTAATGATCATTGAAGACCAAATCGATCAGAATCTCTGAAGTTACAGAGTTTCTTCATTTTTTACAGTGTTTTTATAAATACAGAAGGATTTTTATGCCTACAATAATATGAAGAACACAATTAAGTGAATTTGTTGTTGGATCCTGACTCAGCAAAAATATGGAGTTCTGATTTCCTGCTGAATTATCAGCGTTTGATACCATTTTTTCTTCTGCTTCACCCTTTGTGTAGATTGAATTTATAGCTTTAAATTCCCTGTATACCTTTCACATCAAATATGTGGATTTAAAAATATTATTGTCTAAGTAAGTTTTACCAATTACTTGTAAAAAACAAACATAGGGCAAACTTTTTCATTGAAAGAAATTTATTTTATATAAATGTAAGAAAAGACCCACCTTTGATTATACCTAACAAAATAAAAAAAATATTTAAGTGCAAGAGACAAAGTTGTCATTGCTCTGAGAGCAGTGATGTTGAGTTTTTGGCTTTTGTAGATTTATATTCTAATCTATAATGCTGAGTTAACAATTTTGTTTGGTGTGAATATATAAACACCTGTAAGATAAGGATTTCAACCATTCTGAGGATGATATTAGAAATGAATTGAGGCTTAGAGTACAACAACAATATTAAGTCCCAATACAATATTAAGTCCCAAACCACTGTACAGTTGGAAATTGTTAGAAAAGATTGTCAATTTGCTCAATGGGCCCTGGGCCAAATTTTTGAAGAAGACACAAAGAAATCTGTATCGTCCATCCTGCTTGAAGGTAAATTTGCTGACAGGACTGTTTTCTAGAGCCAATTTATCAACAACAGAGATGCTGGATGGCTTGCATTGATTAGTGTGGTATGGACAAATGGTGTTTGGGTTTTATGCTTTCATGAGTATCCTGGATACACAGAAATGAAATATAATAGCAATCTTTTGCATGTGTGTATGTGGTCCTTAATGCATCAGAAATCTTTAATGTTAGCATCTAAGTAATTGTGCCATATTTTTCTTAGGACTCTTAGAATTCATTAGTAACATACATGGGGACTTTTTCAATGGACACGGCTTACATTTTGTATTCTTTATTCCTTTTTTTCAATGTGGTACTTAGGGGTTCAACACAGGTGCCCACACATGCTTTGTAAGTTCTCTATGACAGGGCTGTATCCCCACCCATTTTTCATTTTTTCATCTTGATAGAGGGTCTTACTAAATTATGTGGGCTGCCGCTGGCCTTGAACCTGAGGAGAATCACTGTAATTACAGGCATGATCCATGATATGTGGCTACATGTTTACTTATATTTGCAAGAGAGATAGTAGAAAGTCTTCTCACTTGATTTTGTTTGCTAGTAGATACTCATTATGCCCCCAAATCAGCTACTGACCTTTAATTGTTCTTCAGTCTCCTTACTTCTGAATCTGTCATGTATAACTTCCTTATGCATGTATTACCAAAATTAAAAATTATAATATTGAAAATACCCAAAAAAGCAATGCAATTCTCAATTAATTTCCAAATGCCATGAAAACCTGCTACTTACCCAGCATAATGTGCAGTATAAAAATACATGTGACCAATGTGCTGTCTTCAAATACATTTAAATTAAATTTGAAGAGGAAGCTAGAAAAGGCATTCCATTCTGATTTTATATAATTATTTACTCTCATGGGAAGATAGGCATTGATCCCCCCCAAATAATTTGACTACAGTTATTTTGAACAAAGTAAAGTGTGTCATTCAACTCATGAAAATGGTACAGGTAGAATAGTGAAATTTTAAAGAAAGAACGCACATTATAAAAGTGGGAACTAAGATAAGAGAACCTGAAATTTTACTTAAGTTACTTAATGTTTTTGTGACTTAGTTTCTGCCCAAATAATATGGGTGCAATAACAGTACCCATTTCTTAGGGTTATTTAAATGAGAAGCATCTATAAACATAAAAATATGTAGATATATGAAAATAACTAATTAGAACACTTAGAAGCACATAAATAGTTATGCATATATGTATATTTATGGGTTTATCCTGAAAATAGTTTATGAGCTAGTATAAAATTAGGTTCATTTCACTTATGTTCATGTGTAAATGTTCACTTTTGACCATTATAATAAGAAATCTTGACTCCTTCAAAGCACTTTCAATGGAGCATCAATCCAAATTAATTAGGAGAGCTTGTCATTCATTTGACCCACTAATCTTAGTTTTCAAGTTTAAGAGTAGACTCTGACCATAGTATGTCAGGGAATTAAGGAGATTAACTATGGCTTTAAAAATATGTGCAACTAGATTAGCAGAAGCAAAACAAACACGTAAGACATAGTTCCATTTGTCTAAGGTCTTTTCAGGCATTCTTTAGTCTTTCTAGTATTTGTCGCATATTAATTACTACCTAATTTTGTTTTGTAAAACCATTTTCATGTAAATTTCTTTTTTAATATGAAGATTCTACTTTTTCATCTCCAATAACTTAATAATATGAAAAAGACTAGAAGTCTAGTTTGTTTTAAAAACCTTATCGCAATAGAAATTATTGAGAATTTGTTAGTTTGAATATACTATAGTTTTGATTTTGGGTGTTCCCCAAAGGCCTTTGTATTAGAGTCTGGTCCCAAGCTTAGTGCTATTGGGAGGTGGTGGAAACTTGAAGAGGAGCACGGTGGGGAGTTTTAGGTCACTGGGTGTATGCTCTTGAAGGGGATTAAGCAACAACAGTCACTTCTTCTTTCTCCGTTTTTCACTTTCCAGCCAAATAGTGGACATCTTTACTCTGCACACCTCTTGCCTTTATGTGCTACCTCACTGCATGTCCCAAAGCAATGAGGTCTGGCAATTATGGACTGACAAATCCTATACTGTGAGCCGTAATAAACCTTTCCTCTTTATAAGTTCATCATTTCAGGCATTTTTGCTACAGTAACAGAAAGCTAACATAGAATTTGTCATTAAACTATATATCTTTATAAGGGATTTCTGCCCTTGAAAGTACTAAATTATACAATAGAAACTAGCCAAAGAGGATAAGGAAATGCACACAAAGGATTAATTGACTATTTAGAAGCATAGATTCAAGTAGACCTTTATTTGGGAGTTTTTGATAGTCACCACAACCCAGTTCTGTTCACTTCTTTGTGTTTCTCATTCCCTGAGAACATCTCCCTTCATGACTGTAAGAAGACCTGTCTGTATCTCCTGGAGCAATGTCCTTTGGGACTCAACAATAGAACAGAAGATATGAGCAATCAAACAAAATTTAAGGTGGCCATGGTGGCATACTGTTGTTCTCTCAGCACTCAGGAGGGACAGGCAAAAGGATCACAAGCTAAATGCCAGGTTGGGTCACAGAGTGAGACCATGTCTCAAAAAAATAAAAAAAAATCAGATTCTTAGCTCAAACAATCCCAACAGAAGCTCTAATATAAGTCGCATTCACAAGTTCATGCCTGAACCAGTCGTTGTAAAGAAGGAAATATATATGGTTATAGCTATGGGCTTGTATTATCTGCCAAGACACAGACAGTAACTGTTGTCATTGGATGCAGGTAAGTCGGGTCTGACTCATAATGACCCTATGCACAACAGAATGAAACACTACTGGACAACACAGATAATAACACCTCACCTAAATCGTGTGAGTCAGCAGGGGAAGCTGCAGGTCCCCAAGTGAACATCAAGGCTGTTTTACCAAGGAATGAAGCTCTGAAGGAAGCTGGACCACTTGTGTTGGGAAACAAAGAACCACATCTAACACAGACCCAGATAAAGGGTTTACCCCGGGCATCGTCCCTTCTCTCCTGCTCACAGCTGCTTTACAAGTTCAATTAATTTAGTAAATAAGAATACTGTACTAACTAAATTTGATGTTGAAAAAAGATGTCGAGAAAAAGCCAAAGATAAGTAAAATATAATTCTGTCCTCAAGAAATTCGGAACCTAGTGAAGGAAACATGTATATATATTTAATATGTAAACGCACCTTCAAAGATAACTGGGGATCAAGAATTTAGCATTGTGGTTATGAAATTATGTGAAAGAATTAGTGATTTCCCCTATCCTATGGCAAGAATAGTACTTTTGTAAATTTCACTAAAATAAGTTACTAGGGGAAAAGTGAGGGGCTGGGGTTTAGCACCTTGGTAGAGTGCTGCGCTGCACTCTCTGAGGACCCAACTTTGATTGCAAGCACCGCAAAAACAGAAGGATTTGGCAATCCACTCCCAAAGTGATCCTGAAACAATCAGACATTGAAAACCCAGTGAGGGTCACTACTAGATGGCACCTAACAAAATAACAGAGAAAACACAATCACACTTGGAGACAAACCAGTGTCAAATTGCCATTAAACTTTCTAAATGTTTTCTTAGTTCTATACTTACTCTACACTTACAAAGAATTTACAGACTGCCTACTGCTGTGAATCTAAGTTTGCGCAGCACAGGTTTATAAATATGTATTGAATCTGCATGATGCTTATTAACAGTGCCAAGCATTTGTGATTATAGTAGGAAATGGGTGAAAAGTGCTGGTGGATACTCAAATAATACATGTTTTGATCCTTGTCTTAAAAGAAATCTTTATGGGATCTCTTAAATGTCTATTTGGGAAAGACTAGGGATGTAACTTAGTGGTAGAGTGCTTGCCTAGCATGTGTGGGAGGTGGGCTGTGTTCAGCACAACAGAAGTCTATTTGGGAAAATAAAATATATACACATGTTAATTCTTTATGAGGTTATTGCCAGGAATCAACAAACTATTTTTCTTCTCTCCCCTCCCTTCTCCCTTTCCTCCTCCTCCTCACCCCCTCCACCTCCTTATCCTCCTCCTTGACTCTTCCTTGTCATCTTCCTCTTCCTCCTCCTCCTCCTCTTCTTTTAGGACAAGGTCTCCCTCTGTACCTCAGGCTCACAATCCTCTGGCCCCAGACATGCTGGCATTGCAGGCATCTGGATGACACCCTGTTTCAACACACATTTTCTATAAAGGGCTAGATAGGAAATATTTGAAGCTTTTCAGGCATTGAAATCTTTGTAACTATTATTTAATTTGTTGCACCCTGGTCTAGATCTTCACAGAAACCAAAATGAATTAGTCTAAACAAAATAAAGAACTTACTGATGGATAACTAAATAACCACCTGCAGCCATAGCCCTGTGGCATCCGATCCCATCAGATCTCAGAATCTAACAAGATCGGGCCAGTTAGTCCTTGGATGGGAGACCGCCTGGGAACACCAGGCACTGTAGGCTTGGGAGAAGGACCTGGCAACCTACTCCTAAAAAACAATCAGCCATTCAAAACCCTATGAATAGCAGAGAAGCACTGACAGTAGTGTTTCCCCTGTTGTACGTAGGGTCGCTATGAGTCGGAGCCAACTTGACGGCACCTAACAACAACAGGAACAAACAACAACAAAACTAAATAACCAAGCTTCAGGAAAAGCTTGATCCAGGGGCTCAAACCAGGATAAATTTTCTTCAGTGTCTCAGTTTTTCAGGCTTCTGCTACATAGTTGTCATTTTCAGTCAGAAGAGCAAGGCACTTCAGACTCCTATTATTCCCAGTGGCTATTCTCAACAGAAGAGAGAAAACTCCTCTCTACAAATAGAAGGCTTGTATTTTGTTTGCTTAGTTATCCTCATGTCTATCCCTGAACCAATCATTGAACTGTACCCAGGGAAACTTTATGCTTTCATTGAACAGGTCTCAGCCTCATATTCACACCTGGACCAAAGCATAGAGTCAACCACATCTCAACATGCCAAAGTAAGAGTCAGGCAGGTGCTTTGGCTCCAGAAAAAAATCGGGTATTTCTGCAAAATAAGAGTGTACACATTGTGGGAAACTAAAAAGAGAAATGTTCATCAAAGAAAGCAGAGACCAGAGATATCACTGACCTGGAATCAGTGTCCTGTGAGTAGCAGTAACAGGATGTGCCATGAAGTATAAAGGAAGTGGTCACTTGGGGGTCTGAGCCTGAGCTTTGGCTAACTACAGAGACTGTAATTAGAATCAAAAGAGGGAGATTTGATGGACAGTGGAGATGAAGAAAAATAACATTTCATATGCACAAAAATGAGAAAAGACTATGCTATTCCTTTGATTGTAGAGAAAAGCACAAGTTTTGTTGAATATTATATTTGAATTAAATTCTGGGTTCTACTAATTAAAAGTTATGTAAACTTGAATAACTTGCTCAATTTATTCTGAGCTTAGTTCTTTTACCTTAAAGTGGAGATACTTCATAGGGTTACTTGGGAACTGAGTACACATGAATATTCTGAAAGCAGTGGCTAGTCTTGTCTGATCACACAAGTCGAGACAAATCCAGAGCTTCATGAATTAGGAGTCAGAGAAGATGCCCTTAGGGCAGAGGCATCAGCTGACATGAAGACAAAGTAAATTTTGAATTTATTCTGTGTAAATATGAGTAGCATGTAGAGATTATTGAGCTAGAAAGTGATATAATGGAACTGACAGATTGGAGAAACTTTCAGGCAATGAAGCATCCATGAAGAAGTGAATAAGAAGTACCCTAGACAAAGGTACTTCTATTCAAGGAGTAACTGATGTTTTCAAAGTCTGCCATAGAAATAAGCTCTTCTCTCTCTTGGAAAGCTTGTGCCCATGTTTTGGACAAGTATTGTGATTCTTTCTTAGGCATCTCTCTCTCTCTCTCTTTGTCTCTCTACATTTATGTACATGTTGTTGTTGTTGTTGTTGTTAGGTGCCGTCGAGTTGGTATCCGACTCATAGCGACCCTTAGAGGGTTTTCAATGGCTGACTGTTTCGGGATTGTGTTGGGAGTGGATTGCCAGGCCCTTCTCCCATTTTTGCGGCACTGGGAATTGAACTCGGGACCTCAGAGACTGCAGCACAGAGCTCTACCAACTGAGCTAAATCCCAGCCCTTCATTTATGTACATATATGCTTCAAAAATTGTTTTTAAAATCTATCATAGAAATGCTTTACAGCTGTACCACCCTGGTGTCTGATCCTATCTCGTATCAGGAGCTAAGCAGTGGCAGGCCTGGTTAGTCCTTCGATGGGAGACTGCCAGGGAATACCGGGTACTGTAGGCTTAGGAAAAAGATCTGGCAGCCCACTCCCAAAACAATCAGCCCTATGAATAGCAGAGAAGCACTGACATAGTGCTGGGTCTGGCACAGTGTTGGGGAGTATTTTGTTCTGTTGTACATAGGGTCACTATGACTCAGACCTGGCCCCACAGCACCTAACAACAATAATAGAAATAGAGATTTCCTTTAAGCGGTTATGTTATATATTGCATTTGACCTTCCTCTATGTTCAGGGAAATTTAAGGAGATTAGCACTATATACTTAAACAGTGAAAGCGGAAGAGTGCCCTTTCTGGCAATGACTAAGGAGTTAAATGATCTTCACTTGTATTAGCAACAACTAGAATCTCCAAAGTGGCACTAGTGAAAGAAAGAAAAAGAGGAATGACTTCACATAGAAACACTTCTTAGGAAAGTAATTGCAAAATCCAGGTTTGGTGTCAGAAAATATTTTGACATGACATAGAAAATCACCTCTGATGATAATGTTGTGGTTGTTATGTGCCCTCAAGTCGGTATCCGACTAATAGCAACCCTAGGTAAACAGGAGAAACACTATTGTCAGTGCTGCTTCTGCTATTCATAGAGTTTTCAATGGCAGATTGATTTTTGAGAGTGGGTTGCTGGGTCCTTCTCCCAAGCCTAGAGTATCTGGTGTTCCCAGGCAGTCTCCCATCCAAGTACTAACCAGGGCCAACCCTGCTTAGCTTCTGAGATCTGATGGGAATGGACACCCCAGGGCTATGGCTGCAGGCCTGATGATAATTGTTGTTGTTAGGTGCCTTCGAGTTGGTATCTGACTCATAGCGACCCTCATAGGGTTTTCAATGACAGATGGTTTCAGGATTGCCATGGGAGTGGATTGCCAGGTCCTTCTCCCATTTTTGCAGTGCTGGGAATTAAACTCGGGACCTCAGAGACTGCAGCACAGCGCTCTACCAACTGAGCTAAATCCCAGCCCCTGATGTCTCTAAATTCCATACTGCTAAATCCCAGCCCCTTTAGTGTCTCTAAATTCCATACTGACCAAAGTCACATTTTCATTTTTGTAGTGAGTATATACAGGAGAATGGGAGAAGGACCTGGCAACACACTCCCAAGGCAATCCCGAAAGGCCATTGAAAACCCCATGAGGGTCGCTACGAGTCGGATACTGACTCGATGGCACCTAACAACAACAACAACAACAATACACAGAAGGACATGGCAATCCATCCCAAAGCAGTCCTCAAACAATCAGCTAATGAAAATCCTATGAGGGTTGCTATGAGTTGAACCCTAATTGACAGCACCTAACAACAACAAGCAGGTATATACTTAGTGTTCATTATGTTTCTATTATTTATTCACATATGATTTAACCAAAGAAGAAGTATTTACCAGCCTTGTGGTTCTTATACATTTACTTGGTCTGTTTGCTGCTTCATTTCTTTCTCTATTTGTCTGCCAATGGAGTATTATTTGAAATGTAATAGTTTACACATCACTATTACTACATTTCTGTCAAAACTCACTGATACACACAAATATTTTACTTAGTTTTAGATGAGTTATAGGATTTTATTTTTTAACCATATCTTAAATCCTTGACACAAGTATATATGCAGATTATGTGCTGACTAATAAAAATATAAGCACTGTGGCTTGATTACCAGATGTGCTGGCAGAAATCATAAATCTTACTTTACAGATTAGATGTCTAAGAGAGAAAGAGTGAGAGAGATAGTGGGTTGCCTAAGGTCAAAAGCTAGAGCTGTCTCAATAATGTTTCTTAATTCTGCCTTCTGTTCTTGCAATCATTCAATTTATTTTAATGTTCGAAACTGTGGAGTCAGATTCTTTATCTCCTCCACTACATTTTAAGGCAGTATGAGATTCTGACAAGTGAAAATACTATATGTGAAGTGATAGCTTTCTTTCTTGGACGACGTAAGGAACTAGGAAGAAAAGGTAATATCCATCATGTTTCTTGGTCATATATCCAGAAAATCCAATAGCAAAATAGTTTATTTGATTTGGGAATTTTTGTGTAGTTGCATAAAATTAGACCTAATCAAATAATTCAAATGACTACTCAAACTTGGCATGTTTTTTTTTTTTTAACCAGTGGGTTATATTTAAGTGCTAATATTAAAATCTTAATAAGGGTCTTTATATTTGGAGAAATCTTGTGTGTTATTTTTTTCTGTGCCTGTACTCTGTTATGCCTCATAGGATATAAATTGCAGCTGATAGATGTTTTAATTTAATTTCAGAACAATCAATCTAGGTTTCCTTGTTTGAATACACTATACCCTCTAGCCAAAGAGCAAGCCCTCTCTAGCCAGAGACTAATAATAATGATGATTATATCTCTACAAGTTTGTAACCCTTTGCATTTTGCAAAGCACTTTTACATAATTTATCTTATTTAGCCTCCATAACTGCATGAATTGCTTTTATGTTATTCCCATTTTATAAACAGACTCTCAGGCTCTTGGAGGTTAATTATCTTGCCCAAGGCTTCCCAACTAGTTATTATTCTCTACCACAGAGAAAAAAAATATTTAATCAAATCTAAAAGAACATCAACATGAGACCCACCATCGTTTCCTGTTTTACTAAGAACTATCTATTATGCATGTAAGGTCTTACCAATTTTACGGAGTATTTCAAACTCAGTGCTGTTAAAAATGCTTAAAAATGTATCTAAATCAGTCACTGCGTGGTGAGTTATTATGCACATCCCATCTACTATTCCTGGTTTTCGCTACCAGACTTCTCTAAAAATAATCTCTGTGGACTATTTCCCATTTGCTATTTATTCATATGACTCCCCTGAAACTGATACCTGCCGTTCTCAGACTTCTTTTCTTAATGGTTACCAATATCCACAAAAACAAAGCTAAGTTTTCTGATTTCAATTTCTGTATGTGTATCTTCCAAAATTAAACTGTATTGCCTCATTGTCTGATCTTGTTTGCCTCATCCTATTTCACTTCTTCAATTTTCATGAACTTTTTTCACTCCAAACTTAGTATTTTTGAAGCATAATTCATCCCCTCTCTCTCAATAACAACATTAGCAACAACTAAAGAAGACAAAATAACAGTTCCTCTATGATCTATATATTTTACAAATGATACAACATTTACCCACTAGCTCTATCCGGATAATGCTTGATATACAAAAGCTACTTTAAAATGGTTTCCTAAAAATAAGTTACAATGGGATCATCCTGAAAAGCAAAATGTAAGCACTGATTTGTACAAAGATGTCCATTGTGGGCCTACGTTTTTGACAGAATAGACTTTTTGAAATTACATACAATATGTTAATGCCATAAGAAGGTGACCTGTATTTATAGAAACATGGTAACTCCTCTAAACTGGACTTCATAAGTCTCAATTAAATAAATCATAAGTCTCAAGCAAATCTATTTTAACCAAAAGTTTTGTTTGTTATACCTATGTATCTATCGCTTTGTGGTTCATATGAAAATCATCTGTACCATACACATTCTGTGTTTCATTACATTATTTAAGTTGTTTCTTTTGTTATGTAACATTTTATTTAACTGATCTTTATCTGTCACCTTTTTAAAAATACAAGTTTCCTAATGACTGGATACATGGCTGTTCCAGTCAACTTTGTGTTCCCATCTCCTAGAACAGTACCTGAAATTTAAAAGACACTCAAAATTCTATTGCACGTTTCATTAGAATCTCCAGTAGAAGGAAGAATTACTGTGATGAGTGGATAGCAAGAAGGAAAACAACAACTTTACCACTCTCATGTCTTTAACGGATTGTGAACTCTTCAAGTCATTGCTGCTAGTCAATACCAGCATACGGGATGTCCCTGAATGGCTTTGAAATGCAGTATCTAAAATCTGAAATTTTGAGAGATAAATGAGATTTTGCTTTTTTCCTGAGAATTCATTCTTGCTGATTATAGCCTCCAAAGCAAAACTGGCAATTTAACATGGGTAATGTGTTTTCCTACAGCTCAGATAGGTATAATGCCATGACACCTATTCAAAATTATCAAGTTTCTTTTACTTCCAACTTTTAATGCTATACTTTATCTTTATTAAATTTTAAAGTTTAATATTTTGTACATTTGTATTTTGCTAGTTACTCTTTTTCTTACTTATTAATTTTATTGGTAGCATCAGCATTCAGCAAATGAGGGTTTGCTAAATAGAGTTACACCATATTAATAAGCCCAGATCTCTTGGTCCTGATGTTTAATTCATTGCTTTTATTAGTATGTTTCCAAGTAGAAGATTTAATTTATACATATTAAACTCTACCACACAGTGTCTTGCTCAGAAAATCTTTCATTAACTCTATTCCCTAGCAATGAATTTTTTTTCCTAATTTATCACATGAAACATCCCTGGATATTTTCACTTAGATAATCATTTGAGAAATACTGTCAAATATACCAAGCCACACACAAAAAAGAAAGAACAAAACAAACAAACAAAAAGTCCCAAAACCACTGAAAGCTTAAAAAGCTCAAAAAGCAAAGGACAAACTAATAGAGTTAGCTATTTATTAGAAAAATTACTTCTGATTTTAGAGAAACCACCAATTACATCTTGTGTTTTCCAGCAAGTATTTTGGAATGTAGTAGGTTATAATATAACCATACATTTAAAACTTATTATTTCCTAGAGTTAGCTTTTTTAGTGAATAAATGAGTATGTGTTTTACACAGAATGAAAGTCTCCTAAGGATAGCCTATGAAATATCAAATTTTCACTTCTCATGAGACACTTCTGTGAAGATTCACATACTCCTATCCAATTAGTCTTAATCTCTTCCTATTAATGAGCTATTGAGGGAAAGAAAAAAGGCTAGCATTTGTTGCACATATAATTCAAATATTTGTTGCTACCTATCCTATGTGATATTACTTTCAAAAGTGGGTTTGAGGAAGACGGGAAACAATTTTGTTTCACAGGACATATAAGGTATAAGCAAGTTACAAGAATGTATTATAAAACCCAAGCTAGGGAATTGGATACCAAAGCCAGCAAGGCCAGGAAGATTGATAATGCTTTTGAGTACCATAGGATTTTATTCACGAATTGGCCATTGATTAACCTCACATTAGAAATCTCCTCGATTCATTTTCCCAAGTTATGTTTAGCATGTGTATGTTGGTAGGGAATAGCTAAAGAGCCAGGAGCAATGTTCTCAGCAGAGAAAAAGTCAGCCCTAGTTTTAACAGAGAACCCTCGTACAACTTTGGGGATACTTCTCAGGGTATAATACAAGTCTCCATTCATCAGTTATGCTGTATATTTGTAATCATAAGACATATTCTTGTAGTTAAAGACAATAAGAGATTGAGTCGTACACCTGCTTTATATGTGTTTGTGTGTGTTATATATTTCTCTCATACTTTACTCTCACACTCTTTCACGTTGTCTTTTCTCCCTCTCTCACTATTCATATGCAAGCTCCTTTTCAAAGGTTCTTACAGTAAATTCAAGATGAAGTTCTTCTTAGGAGCACTCAAGTCAGATCTGACTCATAGTGACCCTCATAGGATTTTCAATGGCTGATTGTTTCGGGATTTCTTTGGGAGTGGATTGCCATGTCCTTCTCCCATTTTTGTGGTGGTGGGGATCAAACCTGGGTTCTCAGAGAGTGTGGAGCAGCACTCTCCCAACTGAGATAAACCCTATACCCAAGGCAAAATTAGGAATTGTCAAATGTTGATTAATGCCATTAGAACAGTAATCACAAAATACTATGATGAAAGGGAGATTGTGTATCAAAATACTATTACCCAGAAGAGGAGTCCTAATGTTGATATTTATAGGCTGGCAGGCTCTGAAAGCAAGTTAATTCAATGGTGGCATACACTGTATAATAAACTGGTTCTGCACCTCCCACATAATATTCCTTGTAGTAGATGTCCAGTAAATATTGATAGAGCAAATGAACAAGAAGATGACAAAATGTGAGGTGAAAGAGGGCTTGTTTGGATAGATTTGATGGACTTTACCCAACAGGTGATTATTATTTCAGTTTAGGAAAACATTTATTGAGCACATGTTATCTGGTGGGACTCACTCCAAAATCTGCCTTTATAAATATGAATAAGGCTGGCCTCTTCAAGGGCTTTACAATCTTCTGGGGAAACATTTACCTTCAATTTACTTTTGTCAGAGATATAATACAGATAGGTAGTTGCCATGAAAGCAAACATTACATTAAGCTCAGCCTAACCTCAGTAGGCAAGGGGGATGTGGGAATGCAGACAATATGAAGGAGCTCTGGTAACTAAGAGAATCCATAGTAGAGGAGATTTTAAAAGTGAGATGGTAGAGAAGGCCTTCCATCCAATTGAAATGTCAAGCAAAAGCTAAAGGATGAAGAAATGCTACCTATTCAAGAAATCTTTCACTAAAATGTCCTTTATCCAAATGTGTAAGCACCCTCCATTATTCCCAGTGCTGGGTTTGTTTTCTTCATCGCATTTAATCTAAAAAATAAATAAATGACTCTAAGCACCTTGAAGGCATGGACCACATCAGACTTGTGTGTTATTTTATGCCTCATGCCTAGCAAAGAATTGGTCCCCCCAAAATACCAATAGGCAGGTGCAAGGGGGCAGGTTGGGGAGGAAAAAAAGGGACACAATTTATGCAACAGACTGATAGAGACTGTTCAGAAGAACTTAGCCAAGTTAGGCAGGAAGCCAAACCATGTCATGAAACCTATTTAACCCTAAATACACTGGTCGCCCCTTAGCCACAGTTTTACTTTGTATGGTTTCAAATATCTGCAGTCCAATTCCCTTTCTTGTCTGAGATTAACTCAGTTGTTAGAGTGTTGCTCTTCAGTCTCTGAGGTCCTGAGTTCAATTCCCAGCACTGCACAATGGGAGAAGGACGTGGCAACCCACTCCCAAGGCAATCCCAAAACAGTCAGCCATTGAAAACCCTATGAGGGTCGCTATGAGTCAGACTCGATTTGACGGCACCTAACAGCAACAACAACAATTCCCTTTCTGGCACATTATTGTGAAGTCAATGGTAGCCTGATACCATACCAGCATGCATATGACTCCCACCTCAGGTCATCTCATCATGTGGACACTGTATCATCTCACATCATCACAAGAAAAAGAGTGAGTACAGCACAATAGGATATTTTGAGAGAGAGCACATTCACATACTTTTATTCCAGTATATAATTATAATTGTGCTATTGTAAGAGGACAAAGGTGCACCTGACTCATGCCATGATATTTTCAGTTGCATCATACAGTTGTGAAAGGTAGACATTAAATAAGGGAGATTGGAGAAGAATTGGTGATTTTGAATTATAGTGCTGGAGGTGAATATTGAATATACCATGAACTGCCAAAAGAACCAATAGATCTGTCTTAGAAGAAGTGCAACGCGAGTGCTCCTTGGAAGCAAGGATGGCTAGACTATATCTTACTATGTATTTTGGACATTTAGTCAGGAAGGACCATTCCCTGGAGAAAGACATCATGTTTGGGAGAGTGGCAGATCAACGAAAAAAAGGAGAACCTTCAACTAGATGGATTGATACAGTGTCTGCAACAGTGAGCTTAAACATAAATAAGATCATGTGTCTGGTACAGAATTGGGGAGAACTTGCTTCTGCTGTACACAGGGTTCTATGAGTCAGATTCAATGGCATCTAACAGCAACAACAATTATATCATTAGGGTATTGTTAACACTTGACTGTATCTAATGTATAAATTTTATCATAGGTAGGTATGTTTAGGAAAAATCACAGTAGAAAGCATAAGGTAATACCCATGGTTTTTGGCATACACTGAAAATCTTAGGATGTATCTTCTGAAGATAACAGAAGAGTATCATGATGGTTAATCTTAACTGTCAACTTGATTGGATTGAGAAGTGCCTAGGAGATTAGTAAAGCAAAGCTCTATGTGTGTCTGCGAGTGTGCTTATAGAGAGGATTAACTACGGGGCAGACCTGCCCTGAATGTGGTGGCATCATATCAGAGGCTGTGGGCTTAGATGGAATAAAAGGTGGAAAAAGATTAACCCAGCTAGTACAGGCTTTTCTTCTCCCTGGTTCTTGGCCACTGTAGGGGCTCCTCCATTTGGCCACACTTTCTCTGCCATGATGGACTGAAGCCTCTGAAACCATGAGTGAAAATAAATATCCTCTCTTATTCTCAGGTATTTGTCCAAATGACAGAAATTTGACTAATGTACTAACTTGTTGGGTCTATTCAGATAAGAACAGGTAAAAATACAGTGATCTGGAAATGAACATTACATGTGAAATTAAACCACTGATTGCACTCTCCAAGCTATATGGCTAATTTAAAATAATTGCTTCTCCTTCTTCTGATCTGCACTGGTAGAGGTCACCCATACCTCCCAGAATGGTGGCGAGACACTTGGATGGTGAAATAATGGACAGTAGTCTGTATGGAGAAAACACAGAAGAACTACTATGTGGAAACCACAAGATGCATATCTACACCTGCCATAGGAAGAAACTTCTGCTAACCTGAGATCCAATGATGGGCTGAGCTGCTTCTGGAAATAGAGACTCATCCTAGCTTATCAGGGTTTTCACCGGTAGACTCCAGAAGATGGTTCAAAGTGTTCCATTTTATCAGGGCAGTAACTACATTAGATTATCCATAAGGTATCTACCATTTCCTAAGACTGTTGTATTTAATCAAGTTAACATGTATAGTAATCATACATGGAGTAATTATGCACAAGAGCGATGTCCTACTCATCTAGGATATCAGAACCAGGACAGCTTAGCAGCAATGTTAGAGTAAACATTTTGGGGAAGATAAACATAATTAAAGTTATACTTTGAATATGCAAAGATAAAAATTGATGTGACTTACTTTGCATTTTATAATGTTCTAACAGTTATAAGAATAATTATGTTTTAATCAGTCCTTTTTCCTTTTCGGAGGTTAGCAAAAATGTAGTGATTAAAAAGAAATTACCAATATTAATATTTTTTAACTTAAAACATTACAAGAGGTATGTGTTCCAAAGCTGATTATCTTATGATCTAAATTTGATTTTACACCATCTACTTTCACAAGTATTACTTAATTTTATTCAATTATGATAGTTTATCTTTGATAACAACTTTTAGACCTTTAGTTTTGACCAAAAAATGTTTTCATTAAGGAAAAGAAATTTATAAATATTCCTAAATGATATCCTCATTTAAAGAATAATGGAAATTTCCATTTTTTCTTATATAATAAAATCACTTTTTTGCAGTTTCAAGCTTTCCTCTACATGACAATAAACTTGAAGGGAAATGGAGTGGAAGAATTAAACCACTTAAAGAACTTATAGCATAATAACCATTTTAAGGTGAAGTAGAACAAGGCATAGCCAGAATTACTAGAATTCCGTGTGCTGTTACCCACCTGCATGTGTTACATGGGATAACTATTGGTTGTTGATGTCCCAAACAACTATGCAGGCATTTTCTTAAAAAAAAAAAAGATATATGCCATGCCAAGTCATTTTTGTGCTTGTTAAAAAAGTTCAAGTGCCTTAATCTTCAGTGACAGCTATGAAATGACTAATTGCTATAAAAGTATATGATACATTAGTGTAAAGATACTCTTTGAATCATACTCTCAGATGAAGAGTTTAAGAAAAACACCTTAAAGTGGCCAGTGGTGCTTGTCTATAATTCCAGTGACTTGGGAGGTGGAAGCAGGAGGATCACAAGTTCAATGTCAGAGGCAGCCTGCATGACTTAGTGAGACACTTTCTCAGGATAAAACATCTTTTTAAAACAGGGGAGGCTGGAGGTACAGCTGAGTGGTGGAGTGCTTGCAAAGTATGTGCAAGGCCCTGAGTTCAACCCCCAAATACAGGGGGGAAATGGGCAATTTAAAATACTGATGACTTTATTCAAATAATATTGCATTACTGAAACAGTATTTTATTCGTATAGAGTTCATAAGACAAACAGAAGAATATTTTTAAGTTAAAGAAGAGTCAAAGGAGGGGATGGCAATTTGGTTGTGCAAAAACAAACTTTTAGTATTTGTTCTTTGGGAAAATGAATTTCTTTAAGAATAGAAGTTTGTCCCACTAATTCTCCCTGGGTTTTAAAGGGCAGTTATTTTCTGCTTTCCAGAAAACATGAAGCATGAAAATAAAATGTTTCTCTAGAAGTTGTAAGGGAAATTGTAAGTAGGTATTTTCTACTAAAATAAGACTTTAATAAGAATTGAACATTAAGAATTCTTACTAATCAGAGGAACAAGCTAAGCATACTTAAGGAAAAAACAGCAGCTAATTCTACTACTGATTAAATTTTAGAAAGGTTTTAATCCTTTGTATGACTAACGCAGAAACTGTCAAAAACCTAAAGTTAGGATTTGTTGTTGTTGTTAAAATTTTATTTTGGCTTTTCAGTTCACATTGAGGAATGCAAATTTAGTTAGGGTTCTTATTATTTTATAAATGAACCACTTCATTTTAAATGGCATGTGCCTGTGCCAAAATATAACACATACCATGCCCACAACTCCCTGACCTACAATTAAAGTGATGAGCTTCATTCTTTTAAACTCAGATATGTCCATGAAAAGTCTTTTCTTTCTTGAAAAGACAAAAGGTTAGATCAGATATACAACATCACTAGAGCATTATCTTGCCATGTGGCTAAAATACATTAATACAGAGAGGAACTTTTCAATTAAAAATTTTAAGATCGTTGCAGGAAAATCTTTATACCTGCTATTTATACTACTCACATGGAAAAATAAGAATAATAAATCTTGGTGACTATTCTGAGGCATACTGGAAGAAATCCAATTTAATTAGGAAAAAACACTGCTAACTTGGGGTTGGAAAAATAGGGCTTTGAAACTAGTACAAAGCATTATAAAATCCAGTTTGTGATTAATAAGGAATGAATTCTCCCCAGACAGATATGCACTGCTGGTTATTTATTGAAGGTTCTTAGTTTATGCTCTACATGGCATTCTCTTTGCTTTTAAAGAGTAATTGTGAAACTCTTTCCTTGTTTACATCCATGTTCATTTTCCTCTTAACAAGATAAATAACAATGAGACTAGCAAGGTTTATGCTTGAGTTGTCTAAGGCTACAAGTATTACATAATTGTCTCCATCTTTCCCTTATAACCATGTTTAGCCAGAAAGAGCCAGAATAATTAATATGATCTGACCCTGTGATGTCTTTTGTAAGAGATGCAAGTTCAATATGGAGGGATATGTCAGGGACAAGGAAATAGCACTCGTAGTAGACCTGATGTGTACAGGACAATCTATATGATAACTCAGATCTGGGCACAAAACTGGAACACTAGTGTCCTTAGCTATAGCCAAAGTCTGCTGTCATGTGGCTGCCTCAAGGAGAAGCTCAGCTTTAGATGAATGTAGTAATATGATAGAAGTCAAGACTGGATCTTTAATATTTTTTAAATGATTCTCTATATTTGGAAGCACTGGAATGTTCTCAGACACAATCGTAGCCCTTGAGTTTTTCTGATATTAAAGGTGGTTATTTATTTCTACATTAGTTCACTTATCATTTATGAAAAAGTATCTGTTAAGTACAGCTTTGTGCTGGCAGTTCAACAATCAATAAAAGTAAAAAGGTAAGTGTTGTTACAGGAGAAATATGTGGAATATATCTGTGCTCTGAGATGGGAAGGGTGTTTAGGGCTGCCCTGTTGAAAGATGTGTCATTCACCTGTCAAAGAGCCAGCCAAATAAAACACAGATTGGCAGAGACTGAAAGGTGTATGAAGTCGCAGAAGAAGACTTTTGAAAAACTGAAATAACATGGGCTGGGATTTAGCTCATTTGGTACAGTGCTTGCTCTTGTACCCTCTAAGGGCCTGGGTTCCATCCTTAGCACTGTAAAAGAAAAACTGAAATAATTTCAATAAGTGTAGAATGTTTTTTGTGTTTCATTTTACTGTTTCATTTGACTCTGTCCATGTGCCAACTAGTTTATGTGGAACCAAGCTTTTATTTTTCAGTGGATTCTGATGAGCTTGAAAGATGGTTTTCTTGTATAAGTCACTGAGTAAAATTTCAAGGTTGAGACTCTTGAAAGTCAAATGAAAATGATATTTGTGAAGTAAGCTAAATGAAGAATTATAGATTTTTTTTAAAGGTCACTATGAAAAATTTTAAATAACTTCAAAATTCCAATGTCACAAATATGTCATCTGGATTCAACAAATATTTGTTGAATCAAGAATTTGCCACATGTTCTGAATGTCTGTATCATTCTAAAATTTGTGTATTGAAATTTGAAATACTAAGGTAATGATATTAGGAGGTGAGGCTTTTGCAAGGTTATTAGATCATAGGGAATCCCCTCATGGTTGGGATAGGTGACTTCATAAGGACAACACAGGAGAAGCACCTGGCGACCCACTCCTGAAACAATCCCAAAACAATCTGCCATTGAAAACCCTGTGGATAGCAGAGAAGCACTGACATAGTGCCAGGTATGGCACAGTGTCGGGGAGTGTTTCCTTCTAGTGTACATAGGGTCACTATGAGTCAGATCTGACTCTACAACACCTAACAACAGCAACAACCACAATGAGAACAAAGAGAACTAGCTAACTCATTTCACCATGTAAGTATACAGTGAAAAGGTGCCATCTTTGAACCAGAAAACCAGGCCTCACCAGACGCCAAATCTGTTGGACTGTTGACTGTGGGCTTACTACTCTCCAGAACTATAAAAAATAATGTACTGTTTTTATCGGCTAACTAGTCTATTGTATTTTTTTACAGCACCCCAAATGGACTAGGACATTTATTTTTTATTTATTTATTTTTTTAATTTTGAGAGTATATGGTTTAGTGTGGGGCTGGGATTTAGCTCAGTTGGTAGAGCACTGCGCTGCAGTCTCTGAGGTCCCAAGTTCAATTCCCAGCACCACAAAAATGGGAGAAGGGCCTGGCAATCCACTCCCAAGGCAATCCCGAAACAGTCCACCATTGCAAACCCCATGAGGGTCACTATGAGTCGGATACAGACTTGACGGCACCTAACAACAACAATGGTTTAGTTTAAATAGTATAAGTGAATACTAAGTCATCAAATTCTTTTTCTTTCTCCATAAAACTTGGTAGGCATCTCTAGCCTGCAACTGCAGCACTGTGGCATCCAATCCTGTCAGATCTCGGAAACTAAGCAGGGTCTGGCCTGGTTAGTACTTGGATGGGAGACCACCTGGGAACACCAGGTGCTGTAGGCTTGGGAGAAGGACCTGGCAACCCACTCCCAAAAAATGATCAGCCATTGAAAACCCTATGAATAGCAGAGATGCAGTAACAATACTGTTTTGTCTGTTGTAAATAGGGCTACTATGAGTCAGACACCAACTCCATGGCACTTAACAAAAACAACAGTCATCTCTAAAATATGATTGATTTCATAGATATCACACCAGTATAAAGAAAATTAACATTAGTTAGTTGGTACCATTAACGTTCTATCTATGTTTCAAATTTTGAGGGAGGAGAAGATAATCCTATTTAAAATAAACAAACAATAACAACAATAGCAACAAAACACACAAATACTTCTAAGACTTATAAAACGAAATTTAGGACAAGCCTTAAAATAAAATGTTGATGGGTATATTTTTGTAAAAAAATTGGGTACTCTTCAGTGAAGGACACCATACTATTGTCTTATGCTTGCAACATCTGAAACTACTGATATCTAAAAACAGACAAACAAATGAAAAATCCCAAATTTCCTTCACTGAGAAATTTGTCTATCAACCCACTGAATTTTTACAAAGAAAAAGCTTCTTATCAACAGGTGTAATTGCATTTCCTGCAGCAACATAACAAAGGAAGAACTGAGGATTCTAGCATGATATTAACATAGTTAAAAGTATATGGCATGTTTTAAATATTGAGTTTGATCTTTTAGTAATGGAAGAGACCAGAAAATGAGCAAAAGTTGTAGTACAAGTAAGGCATTAAAAAGAGATAGGATAAAGACAGAACAATCTAGAAAAAGATTCCCAGTGGAAATTCAATTTATATCTTTTTGTTGTTGTTAGGTGCCCTCTGGTCAGGTCTGACTCATAACTACCCTTGTACGGTTTTCAATGGCTGTTTCTGGATTACTTTGGGAGTGGATTGCCTTGTCCTGCCTTGTTGACTTATACCTTAGCTCCTTCAGAATATATTTCTTATGATTTAATAATAGAAAGAACAATGGTGACAGCAAATTATTAAATAATTATTATGTGTTGAATACCAACAAAATACATTACTTGGATTCTTTTATTTAAATTGTACAAGTCATATGAAATACATATTGTTACCCCTAACTTTTAAAGGGAAAACCTTTAGGACATAGGTATGATGTAAATTGATTGAGTTTTCACAAACAGTAAGAAGCGGACCAAGATTAAAATACAGAAACTGCTAACACTTCATGCTCTCTTTTATTTTTAATATTTCATGGTTATGACTATTTTAACAAATTGCTTACTTATTATTCAACAGTAAATCTGTGGTTCAAACTTCAAAAACTATAAAAATGCATTCTCTGAAAAGACTCTCTTTGACTTCTGGTTTTCCTATAACTCATTTCCATAGCACTATTTTTGCTTTTTTACTTATATTTCTAGAGACTTATGTACACCCAAGCCTCTAGGGTATTCATACATGTATATGTGTGTATATTCTTCTTCCCTTCCTGTTTTTGCCAGGGTTAATACATTCATCTTTTTATCCCTCTGCCTAAAATATATGTCCAACATATATTTGCATGTCAGCACATTGTTTCCTAATTACTTTTTATAGCTACATAGTGCTCAAGGAAATATATATCCTATAACTCATTTAGTCAGCCCCAACATGATAGGAATTTAAGTTGCTGCCTATGTTTTAAAGGAAATAAAAATAATGCTGTTTATTAGCCTACATTGAGACAGAATCTTCCTCAGATTGCATCAGTGAGTGACTATGACAGCTGAAAGATAAACATCTGTTGAGTATTTCAATTCTGAAATATGAGATCATCTGTTACAATAGCAGTAACTTGACTTGTGATCATATTAATTGTGTTGATAGCTTCAACTAATGACCTCTCTGTGTGTATGTCTTTAGAGCTCTACTATACTGAACTTCAGTAGACCATGTGAATTGCTCTCATAAATTAGGTAATTAAAAAATTGATGCCAGCAGCAACTTCCTAAAGCACTTCCATATTTATACTTCTTCTGGGCACTTGGTACTGCCATGAGACCATGTCTGAGTTAGGCTATTCAAGGAAGGAACACTACGTGGAGCAGAGTCGTCCCATCAGGCCCTGGCCCAGATCAGTCAGCTCTTGACTGACAGACCAGGTGATCAGAGAGGCATGCGCAAGACTATTCCTAGCCAGGAACAGAGCAGATCTATGGAAACAACCAACCCATTTATACACTTGGGAAATAAAAATAATGGCAATAAGTTATAGACAATTAGCAAGAGAGATACTGTACACCTCAGAATAGAATGTTAGCTACTCTCTATTTTATTCACACGAGCCATTCTGATAGTTTCTACCTCATATTTAATTCCTACATTGTTTGAGTTCTTTAGAAAAATGTGTAACAAATGCATATTTCTTTTGTTTAAAAAGGGTCCACCATCAAAAGATAAATATCTTAATTTAGCCATCATCATAATAAACCCAGTTCAAATAATTTCAGCATTGTTCAAAAAATCTTCTCTTTACGCCATCACCCTGTTTCATTAGGGGGCAATGGAATTATCACAACTAAAGAAAAACCAATGACTTCAACAACTATGTGAGAAATACCATGATATACCAATTAGGAGGTTTTGCATTAATAAAAATGAAGAATGCATGTCTGAAAGAGAAGATGAGTTATCAATTTTTGATAACTGAGTCAAATCCTGTTGCTGATGTTTCACCTCTAGATGATGCTCAAAAGAAAACTAGGGGCTTGAGAAAAATATCGTTGAATGCTTTTAATGAAACAATCCTAGAGCTCTGAATCTGAAGGGGATTGTTGAAGGATATTATAGATCTGAAGAAATAAAGGGAAAAGGAGAAAGCATTGGGGTACAACTGTGAAGATGCCTTTTATAAGAATTGTTCTTAACTAATAAGTCATGGTGTCTTAGAAGCTGATGAGGGCTGACAACTACAAAATGTACATGTAAATATCCATCAAGTATTTAATACAACTTAAAATAGTATGTAGATGCTTGACCCATCCATGGATAGACCCTCAACCAATAATCTGCCTCTGGTGAAAATGCTTTGTATTATAATTAGGAACAAAATGTCCCCAAAAGGTCACATTTGCACATTGGGTCTCAGGGGGTGGTGCTATTTGTGGAGTCTATGAGAACTTTATTTCTCTGCTATCATAATGTTTTCAAAAATGGTTAATTATTTTGGGAGTGGGCTGTTGGATCCTTCTCCCTAAAGAGTCTTAGTCTGGAGGCTCAGCTGAAACCTGTCCACCATGGTACACTGAAATACCAATGTACCATGGACTGCCGAAAGAACCTAGAAGATGTGTAACCTGAGTGATCCTTGGAAACAATGATGGTTAGACTGCATTTTACATATTTTGGACAGGTCGGGAAGGCAGATCCCGAGAGAAAGACATCACATAAGGGAAAATGATGGGTCAGCAACAACAACAAAAAGAAAAAAAAAGAAGAAGAAGAAAAGAAAATGTTCAACTAGATGGACTGACACAGTGGCTTCAGTAATGGGTTTAAGCATAAAAAAGACTGTGTGCATGACACAGTGTTGGGGAATGTTTTGTTGTGTTGCACATAGGGTCCCTATGAGTGAAACCTGTCTTGACAGCATCTAACAACATGAAAACTTTGTGGGGCAGGTTTCTAGCTTTGCAGAAATGGCTCCCTGGCATGTGAGGAGAGGTAATGGTGTTATAGGTTTTAACCCAGAGCCTGGGTTCCAGTAACACTATGCTCTTTGCTCCAGATCCATCATGTTGTGAGGTTCTGTGCCTTGAGCTCCGCCATGCCTGCCCTGCCACCATGCCCTATGCCTTCTCTGTGGACAGAAACTCTAACCATGAGTTTCCAATAAATCTCTCCCATGATAAGTATGTTCCAATGGGCTTTTCTGTTACAGCAACGTAGTACCTAATGCATTTTGTTAGAGTGTTTCTTACTCCCATTCTTTCAGGAAATCCAACTTTTGGATAGCACTTGGGAACATGGGAACACCTACTCTTTTCTGAAGCCACAAAATCCATAATGTATGTAAAGTGACTTTAAACAGAAGGACGATATCTAATGCATTTATATTTGTTCATTAGTTACTTAGAGTTCTGACTGTCTTAGGAACCTGAGATTCTGAAGAAGCATGTTTTGTTCATGAACCCATAATTTTCCATTCAATGCCTTAACTAAAGTCAGAAGCAAATGATGGATGTTGTTTCATTTTCCAAGAATCATATTAAGTAATAATGGCAAAATTCCCTCTAAAATGCTCTTCAAGACAGAAATATAAAAGATTTGCATTCACTAATGAAAAGGAAGGTGATTTCAGTTTATCTAAGGATTGTCAAGCCTGCAGCTGTAGCCCTGTGGCATCTGATCCCGTCAGATCTCGGAAGCTAAGCAGGGTTAGGCCTCGTTAGTACCTGGATGGGAGACCTCCTGGGAACACCAGAAGCTGTAGGCTTGGGAGAAGGACCTGGCAACCCCTTCCCAAAAATCAATCTGCCATTAAAAACCCTATGAACAGCAGAGAAGCACTGACAATAGTGTTTCCCCTGTTGTACAGAGGGTCGCTATGAGTCGGATACCGACTCGACGGCACCTAACAACAACAAACAACAAGGATTGTCAAAGACTGAGGTCTCATGAGTTTTGGTTCATTTACTATCTTTAAGAACTCATACTCAAAATAAGACGTGTATGTGTGCACACATATATATGCGCCTGTGATTCTAAGGTGATGAGAAGTCAGATCACCTCTTATTTTTCATGAATCATTGACCTATTCAGCTGATCACTATATTCAATTAAGCACTGAAAACAGTCACAATATGTAAATACTGACATTTATGTTTGAGGCCCTGAGTTCTGCTAGCATTTCACGAGCTCCCTTTCATTTCTCACCAAATTATCAGGTGAGCACAAATTATCTCCATTTTAAAGAAGACACTATCCTACTTGATGTAAAATACAGTTGATAAGAAAAAGAGTGAATCAACCCCAAAGCCCCAGCTCATTTTCTAAGAGTTTCTTGAATGGCAGTTTTCTAAGTCATGGCTTTTTGGTGTGAGGTGAGTGTCTGTAAGAGGACCAGGCATGAGATAGAGATGAAGGGGGCTTCATCGCTATCATCTCTCAAGTTATAGCTATGACATAACATAAGCTCATACACCCCCGAAGCCTAGGCAGGGAAAGATCCCCGCAGACCCTGGTATTTGAGCTGTTGTTCCACACAGTGTATTGATACAGTCTATTCTCAGATGTTTAATCATTCATTCAATGCTAGGTGATGTATGATTGTCTGCTGAGTAAGGGCTAATTGTCCCTGTGCTAAATGATTGCACATCACTGTATCACTGGCACCTAGCATTTTGTGCTGCACATACAAGGTGCTCAAAATATTTGTTGAATTTTGAATGAAAGTTTATCCAACAGGATTGGCAAGATGATTAGAGGAGCATGAGAAGATGCCCCCTTGCAAACTTCTTAGAAACAAATGCAGGGATATAAACTTATACAAAAAATAGTCTCCTGAAAATTAACTTAAGAAATTATACTTCACAATCTAACCTCTGTTTATATTGTTTTATATAATATACTCAGAGCTTTTAGTCTTCATTTTGGATTGATCTTCAGTTGGTTCAATCTTCCTTTAAATGAAATTTTTGCTACTTCCCCTTCTGATTTGCCTGCCCCACCTCAACTAGCCAGTGATCTCAAGCAACAATTGCAGAGCAAGATTTCTACTACTACTGCTACAACTAATATTTTATGTGTGTATGCAGTGGATGTGTACAGTGTTTAATAGAAAACGAAGGATCAGTTCTTTTGGGGATAGATAATATTCCAACCTTTCATGTCAACTTTTTAAAATGAGAGATGTACTTTTTTTTCAATGACAGTAGCGTTTAAAGGGAATGTTGTTGTTGTTGTTGTTGTTAGGTGCCGTCGGGTCAATATCTGACTTATAGCGACCCTCTGTACAACAGGGGAAACACTATTGTCAGTGCTTCTCTGCTGTTCATAGGGTTTTCAATGGCAGATTGATTTTTGGGAGGGGGTTGCCAGGTCCTTCTCCCAAGCCTACAGTTTCTGGTGATCCTAGGCGGTCTCCCACCCAGGTACTAACCAGGCCCGACCCTGCTTAGCTTCCGAGATCTGATAGGATCGGATGCCACAGGGCTATGGCTGCAGGTGTTTAACGGGAAAAACAGTTTATTATAGAATAATCACAGTATTGGGTTACCTTACATTATAGAAATTATGAATCAGCATTGCTTTTTAATGATAAGTTTAATTTCACTTCAAATTAATATCTAAACCCGTTTCATTAGTTTCCCTTCTCCATGGAAAGCTTTTTTATTTACAAGTATTAATGTTTAGTCCTCCACAATAATAAAAGCTATGAACTTGAAGTCAGGCTGACCTAAGTTCACACTCAAGGGGAGCACTCACTGTATTTATGTCTTTTATTAAACCTCTTGGTCTTTAATCTCAGTGAATAAAGTGGTAGCAATAATAACAGAGTTTTTAAGAGGATAAAATGGAATGATACATTAAGCCATTTAACTCTAGTGTCTGATGCATGGTAGTTGCATTTGTTATATTATTTTTGCTATTATCTATCGAGTTAATAAGTAAATACTGGTGTATGTACTGGTATTTGTAATTCAGGCTTTATCATCTATACTAGTCAGTTGTCATCTCTGTAGCAGAAAAACAACCCAAACAAATCGTAGAACAGGAGATTTATTGGGAGCTCACAGTTTAAGCATCAGCCCATGATGGTGTCAGAGTAGGGATGGCAGTGGTGGCGGTAGAGGCTGTGGTAGATGATCTCATGACATACAAGACAAAAGAGAAACAGAGGCCAAAACTATGGGTCCAGGTAAAAAATCCTCAAAGGCCCTTCCCCAGCGAGTCACTTCTGTAAAGCTAGATACCACCTCCTAAAGTTTCTTTGGGCTGGGATTTAGCTCAGTTGGTAGAGCACTGCTCTGCAGTCTCTGAGGTCCCAAGTTCAATTCCCAGCAGCGCAAAAATGGGAGAAGGACCTGGCAATCCACTCCAAGGCAATCCCGAAACAGTCAGCCATTGAAAACCCTATGAGGGTCACTATGCATTGGATATCGACTCGACGGCACCCAACAAGAACAAAAACAAAGTTTCCACAGCGTCCACAAACAGCTCCGCCAGCTGGTGAACGAACATTAAAGCACATGAATTTTGGGGGACATTTTATAATCAGACCATGACACCATCTAAATAAGATTGCTAGCTTTCAGCAAAAAGGTGAAAAAATTACCTTAAGCCATTTAATGACTAGATTTATATATATGTTGTTGTTAGGTACCGTTGAGTCGGTATCTGACTCATAGCGACCCTGCGTACAACAGGAGAAACACTATTGTCAGTGCTTCTTTGCTGTTCATAGGGTTTTCAATGGCTGATTGATTTTTGGGAGTGGGTTGCCGGGTCCATCTCCCAAGCCTACAGCAACTGGTGTTCTCAGGCAGCCCCCCATCCAAGGACTAGCCAGGCCTGACCCTGCTTAGCTTTGGAGATCTGGTGGGATCGGATTCCACGGGACTATGGCTGCAGTTATATATATACATACATACATACATACACATGCATATATATATATATATATATATATATATATATATATATATGAACTTGATTCACTCATACCAACATGGAATCTAACAATGGAATATTGGTAATTCTAAGCAACTGGTGAGGTTTTTGACTGACTTTCTCAACTGAAGCTCTGCATTTGATACAATCATTAGAATTTACTTCTGTGGCAACTAAAGTCACAGAAGGTATTTGTGGAAAAGGCTTTAAAATTTGAATTTTCCACAAATGAAGGGAAGTATACCACTAATAAAAAAATAACATGTATCAGAGAAAAATTACATCAAACAAGTTTATAAATTGCCTAGAAAAGTGGTAAATAGTTCTGATTTTCAAAGCAGAGACAATGAAACTGAAAATATCTATCTCTTCCATTTATCATTTATACATAAAATATTACAAATAATACGTACGCATATATAGAGAGTGGCAAAAATGGTACACATCTTGGGACAAAAACTTTCCATTTTTCTGTTTTAAGAATGTGTTGTATGGCTAGTCTAATGTGACAGTAGAAATAAAATCCAGAATATCACACTAAGCATTGCCACTGTAATTGAATCTTGAAAAGTAGTACTTTTTTAACAACTCATAAAATGCGCACACTGTTTTGGCACCCCCAATATTATATATCCATACAAACCCATATGAAAATATAGACCCTAGCTAAATAAAAATATTACTCTGTGTATCAGCCAGTCAAACCTTATTTCTCTTAATTAGTTCACTACCCTTAATTAATAGCTGCATTTAATCTGTTCCATAGTTTACTCTTCTAAGGTAAACTCACAAATAGTTGATTCTATTTGCATCCCCTTACTATGAGCTGCAATTAATTTGGTGACTTTACAGAAGATTGGTTTCAAAGCCAGGATGGCAGCTGTGCAATATAGTAATGTCTGTAGTCTGAGGCCCGTGAATACAGAGCTGGAAGAGAAAAACTCAAGTCTGCTGATAGAAATTTACTGTACCAGTTCCTCAGCGATCCGATGGTCAATCTCATCTCATTAGTTTCCTAATTAAACCATAAGTGTAATACATACATACAAACCATGTTTTTGAGCTACTGAAATATTATATCCATTTTCCAAAAGGCTAAGCACAATAAATTATTGAACCTAAGAAAAATAAAATTCTACATCTCCAATAATTCAAACTTGCCATCTTGAACCTATTTTTCACAGAGCTATCAAATAATAATATTATTATTCTTAGAAGATTTTTTCCTGTATCAATAAGATTTTAATTATGAAGCAAGTATCAAGTATAACAAGTAGCCATTAAACCAAATGACTATCTTTTGCCCAGTCAGCTTTATTCTTAATCTCTTTTTCTGATTATCCTGAAGAAAGCAAAAATGACTTTTTTAAAAATTCAAAGCAAGACAGAATTAAATACAAAAGCCCAATGAAGAGTGTGATAAAATTTTCAAGTCCATGGGCAAAAAAGCTATTTCTACAGTATCTTTGCATGGTGAGTTCTTCAGTGGGAGATAGCTGTGATCTGAAAATGTTCATAAAAATATTTTCATCAGTAGAAACACTGCAATAAGACAATGCCTCCTGGCACTTAGACTAAGTCAGCATTCTTCGCAAATGTAGAGAACAGTATTAGAGACAAAAAGAAAGAGGCTTAATTTTTCCTTAGTAAAGTATAAAAAAGTAGTTATATGGGGTAGGCTCTGTGCTTACTACAAAAATTTTGTACAGAGAAATGTGGAATACTTTTTATATGGATTGCATCTAATGTTTTATGTACTATAAGAACAGAAAAATAATTTTCTAAATTAGTAGAGTGACAGATGAGTTGGTTGACAACATATTTTTTTTAATGTGTCTGTGTGTGGGGGGGGGGTGTATGTACGTGTGCCTGTATGGTACTTGAGGGCTGAACCAATGGCATCACACATACTTTAATTTTGCAAGTGCTCTAAAGCTAAGCTGCACCCCAGTCACTTTATTTTTTATCTTGAGTTAGGGTATCACTGAGTTATGCATGCTGCCTCTGTCCTTGAACCTGTGATCCTCCTGCCTCTGCTTCCCAAGATGGTGGGATGACAGGGGTGAGGCACTGCACTCAGTTTGATAACATGGATTTAGAGGCAGTTTTAGGATTGAAGCCAACAAGGGACCCTGTCACAAAAGTTCCTGGAAACCACGATCTTAAAGGAGAATCCTACTAGGGCATTGGTAAAGTAAATTCCGGCCAAATGAAGTACAGTTTGAGACTTGAGGGAAAACAATGATCTAGAAGTAAATGCATGTGAGTGAGCTCTGCAGTCCCTGATTCGTATTTTGTATAAACTACATAAATATTACTTTATTAGAATTTTGTATTAATTTTATAGAGTTAGAAATGTGGGTATACTTTACTTTCTACCAAATCATGATCCCCTAAAGGGGCTGTTAAATTATGTTCTAAAATTAGACAAAGCTGAGCGTTTCAAAGCTAATTTGAATTTTTAACGATAGACTTGTTACATATTGTTGTTTAAAATAGACTCTCATAGAGATTCAGATCCCGTTTTTATTGTCATTGATTTTAAGTAAACTTTTTATTTTCATACATACTTAGATTTATAGAAATATTATGAACCTATTACAGAAAATCCCCATGTATTTCATGCATAATTTCACCTACTACATCTTACATTACTATGGTTCATTTATCACAATTCATGAATCAGTATCAACGTATACTATTAACTAAAGTTCATATTTTATGAAGAATTCTTTAAGTTGTAAGCTAATGGCATTTTTCTATTCCAGGATCCCATTCAGGTTATGACATTACTCCTTAGATTCCTCTTGATTATACCAGTTTCTCAGAATTGTCTTATTTTTCACAATCTTGGCAATTAAAAGAATACTCAGAGGTTTTGTGAAATATTGTCAGCTGGGATGTGTCCATGTTTCGTTCGTTTGTTAGTTTATTTTCATGATTCGATTACAGTTACGAGTTTGGGGGAGGAAAACCACAAATGTAGAGTGCTAGACTTATAGCGTTATAACAAGGGAATATACTATTAACAGGACTAATCACTCCACCGGTGCTGTGGGTTAGCTCAGTTGGTAGAGCACTGCTCTTCATCTCTGAGGTCCCAAGTTCGATTCCCAGTACCACAAAAACAGGAGAAGGACATGACAATTCACTCCCGAGGCAATCCCAAAACAGTCAGCCTATGATCCTATGAGGGTTGCTACCAGTCAGACATGACTTGATGGCACCTAACAACAACAATCACTCCACCAGGTGTTTACAATTGCTTATCTCTTACCCTTGCCTCTGTCTTTACCAGACTTTAGTCAGGATTCTCATTTATTCTGAACTTGGCTTCCCAAAAGCCTGAGGAAATTTGAGACTGAAGAGTGTGCCTCTCTTATTAACGTATCTTGAAAACAGTCTGACCACAGTGAGAAACACTTCCTACCAAATAACACCAGTCCATTATTCCTCCTTGTTTGCTCAATGCATTTGTTCCCTAGCTCCACAACACAGGAATTAGTTTTCTCACATTACGGGAGATGGGCAGTCCATGATCAAGTGCTGGCAGGCGTGGTTTTTCTCAGGCCGCTCTCATTGGTTTGCAGATGGCCATCTTCTCACCGTATGCTTGCTTGTATGGTCTTTCGTGTGTTCGTCTACATGCCTGATGTCTCTGCTCTCTGTCTTCTTCTAAGAACATAAATCAGACTGGATGCAGCCCTGACTTATCCTATATTAACTGATCTACAAATAGAATGATGTTCTGAGGTACTGGAGACTAAGTCTGCAACATTTCACCATGAGGAAACACAACACCAGCCCATAGCACACGACTTCCCCTCTCTTATGCTTCTACTTTCTTGCTCTATAAAGGAAACACGTTTTAATGTTTGCTTTTGAAGTGCTTGCAGATTTTTGAGATTAGAGCATTTGATTACAGTAGTCCTTTTGAATAAAGTTCCTCTTTTACCCTGGATTTTTTTTTTTTACTTGACACCCTGTTAATGTCGACTGGATTAATATTTGTTAGATTTCCCCACCATAAAATTCCTCTCCCTCCTCCTTTCCATGCTACATTTCATAGAAAGAAGTTACTAGGCGTATGCAAGGCTTAAGGAGAAAGGAGTCACACCCTTCCTTCTTGAGAGCAGAGTATTGACATAAAAAATAGAGGAGGGTAAGGGGTAACCTATATGAATAATGCTTATCAAATTGCATATATGAAAATTGTCACAATGAAAAACATGTCAAAACAAATCACATTATGATGTACATTAAAAATTTCTAATAAAAAATGGAATTCTTCTGCTTAGATTTATCTTTTCTCCCATTCATTTATTTCACAATCATTCATTTATATCAATTTTGAATCATGGATATTTATTTATACTTTGAGTTATAATATAAAACTGTTTTATTCTATTACTTTATACTTGATGTCACATTATTTTTTATTTTTTGTGATGCTTTTATGTATTTATATTTTGTGTAATGATCAAACTGATTCTTAGAACAAACTTCTAAGCCAGCATTCAGCTGATCCATGTACATACTTGAACCTTAGCCGTAGCTGTGACTGTGTTATTGTGTACAGTTGATGTGTTAAGGTGAGTCTTGCAACTGCAGCCTTTTGCCTCCATGTCTGTCTTGAAAACCAAAGTGAACTGGATGCGGTGGTGCTCACCAGCAATCCCTGCAACACCAAAGGTGAAGGCAGGAGAATTGCAGGTTCCAGGCCAGAGGCAGCCGGCATAACTTTAGAGAGACCCTGTCTCAAGATAAAAAGGAAAGAAACGGGCTGGGAGTGCGGTCCAATGGTGGAGCACTTGCAAAGTGTATGTGAGACCCTGGGTTCAATCCCCAAGTACTGCCAGAAAAAAAAAAGAAAAAAAGGAAGGAAGGAAGGAAGGAAGAAAGAAAGAAAGAAAGAAAGAAAGAAAGAAAGAAAGAAAGAGAAAGAAAAAGAAAATTAATAGGGTGAGCAATCCGCAGACAATCCAATCACCTGGTTCTTGTTTCTTAACATGATGATACCTGGAAACTATGACTACTTCTCCTTGTCAAAAATACCATCAAGGCCTAGGAGGTTGCAATATTTTATCTAGCTTTGTCAAGGAATGTATAAATATTAAATACTCATTTACTGTCAGTCTATATGCCCTCCAAATATTCTTATAGTCAAAGAGTTCCATTAATAATGATCAAACAGGGGGGAAAATAATAACTTTTCTCATGAAAAATATAAAGAAATCTAAACATGCACAACAGGAAACTGACCAATCTTGACAATTTCTAAAATACACCAGTAATTGTGTGATATAATTAAAAACAATTTAGTATGTCATACCGTTCCAGGTTTTTGATTTTCTTTAAAGGTAATTTCAGCAAATTTAAGAAAGTTAGGAGTTGCATGTAAATCATAACTCTCTGGTGTGGCCATTTATAGTTGCTCTTTAAATTTTGCCAGATGTAGACAAACTCTTTGATTTTTCCAAGTGTAGATACTTGTTACAGCCTTTGAATTTCTCTCTGAGTAAGTGAATCAGCAAGTCTTAAAGTATCCATGTGGATGTATTTGTTTATCTATTTATCTGATTATTTTTTAAACTACAAATACCCATCAAAGCATACATACCACCTACACACACACACACACACACACACACACACACACACACACCATCAACAGGAATGACTATAAGGGATAAAGGCTTTGTAAGCCTTGACTTCCATTACTTTAAATGGAGTGGATTACAGATGGTCAGATTTAAATCAGAGGACTAATTAGGCACATATTAAGAGACTCTCAAAAAAAAAGTATTTTAAACATAATTTTAGTGCAGATAGACATCGTAGTTTAAAGCATTTTGTATATCTATAAATTTTATTCCTAAACTTTTTAAATGACTTCACGGGATGCATTGGAGGAATTCCACTAATAAAGTCAAATTTAGCATTTTTCATTTCCAAAAGGATCCAAGTAGGAAAGCTGGTGAACCTTGGCATTGACTCCCTTTGACCTTAATTGAAGAAATCTAACAAGTATAAAGTTGCAATGTACACTTCACAGATGGTAGCACTAGTTTTAAATCTTGTGAATGAGGGAATACTAACTCTGGCCAATGAACCAGGCTGACTTAAAAATAGCGGATACATTGTTTTTGGCTAGAGGCACTAAACCACATAAAGAACTTACTTTCATTTTTATGATGGGACATGTACTGATGTTTTGACATTTCCATGATTTAGACAATTTGATTGAAAATAACCACTTCATAAATTCTGGAAACGAAAAGGAAATTTGCACTCAGTTCATTTTCAGCAATTTTAGGAGGCTATATATATATATATACATATATATACATACATATATATATATACATATATATACATATACATATATATATATATGTTGCAGACTTGTAAAACAAATAGATGAGGGAGAGAGGAAAGGGCAAGGAAGGAGGGGAAAAGAGAGAGAGAGAAAGAGAGAGAGAGAGAATAAATGAATATGAATGAACTAGCATAGTTGCCAGCCAGGGATTAATTACCAAAGTTGATAAAGTACTTAGAGTTTTTTGAAAGTCTTTTATCTTACATTCTTGTGTTCCTTTTTATTTTTCAACTGGATCTTATGTATATAGTTAACTCTCGCTAAACAGTAGGAAAATTCCTATAATAATACAGTAAATATTAAATCTTAGTGGTTATAAGATTTGGAGGATGTATAGGCACAGTGATACAAGCCTGTAATCCCAGTGGTTGGGGAGGCAGAGGCAGGAGGATGGCAAGTTCGAGACCAGCAGCAGTCTGCATAATTTATTGAGACCCAGTCTCAAAAAAGTGAAAAAAAAATGGGCTGGGGGTGCAGCTCAGTGGTCCAGCACTCACACAGCATGCAAGCACAAGGCTCTGGGTTCAACCCCAGTACCACACACACACACACACAAAAGATTTGGAGGAAGCACAGTGCTGCTATTCAGTTCTGATTTTTCCAGGTTAGGGGAACCCTTAACCAAGATATTTAATTTATGTATATTTTCTCATTTTAAACATAGATACTAATTCTGACTTCATATAGTTTTTTGTAATACATATAAAATATCTAGAATGTCATTTGGTAAAATAACCCTTATTAGCAATATCAGATTCAGCAACAGTAACTATTAGTTATTATAAAAGTCACTTTTGTTAAAGCAATATTTCTCTGTACTATACGTTGGTTGTACTTTGACCAAGGACCTGTTCATTCTGATACTTAGTAAGTTTAAGAAGTTAATCAAATACATCTGGCTTCCTCTCCCCTTTCCCAATCATTCTATAAGTAAGATTATTTTCTAGTTATTGTAATAGACACGCACCTAAACTTGGTATGGAATTTTGAAGTACATGCAAATATCACTCTCCCTCTGTCTTTGTAAGATTAATCCTGCATTGATTTAAGTAGACTGGGGCACAAATTGACCTAACATAGATTGATGTAAAAATGTCTAAAAAGCAGGGAATTACTTTCAACACTTGAACAATGCAGGCGTTAGAAGTTCCAACCCTCACAGTAAAAAATCAGCAGAGAGCTTTGACTCACAATAGCAACAGGATGTGGGTACAAACTTATTACAATTGTACAGTAAGTTCTGTAATTAATTTTAGGAAGTTATGATTTAATGCTACTTCTTTATGTTTGTTTATATTTCTTTTGAATATGAATGGTATCATATACAGTCTATGTGCATAAGTTTTGGCTAATTTTCACTCTTTACAATCAATTTGTATATATTTTATGGTAGTAAATAATATGAAAGGCTATCACCTACATTTATTTTGCACTTTCACAAATCGCCTAACTTTTTCTTTTTCCAATATTTCTAGGCTGCAGGGTTCATTTTCAAATTGTTTCAAATTGTCAGTGATCTCCAAAAAAGAAAAAAAAAATCTGCCTTATAAGTAGAGCAGGGTGTTCACATACTTGATGCTTAAAGGTCAACTGTAATTAGATGGTAAAACTCTGGTTCTTTCAATGTGACCCTCACACAGCCAGAGTCCACTCACTTCCCATCTATGAAGAAATAAGCAGCAGGTACCAATCACTGATAATGGAGTTTCTTGTACTTATTTCAACCTCAGCTTTGCTTGGTGACAGTGCTTTGACTAGGGGGAAAGTTATTGAGTGGTTTGGGAGATATGATTACAAACATAAATAATAAATTTCCAGCTAAGACAATGCTGAAGACTCCTTTTCTTACCCCTCTTCAGACTCTTGGAAATGTGACTATAAAAGGAGAACAGAAAGAAAAACAGGAAATATGAAGCAACGAAATGCATAATGTTTAAGAACTCAATTATGGAGAGTCCCGGGAGAGTTGCCCTGTGGTTCATAAATCTGCCTGATGTTTTCACTGCTCCACCATGTACCACTGGCTTTTGTTTTATCTGACTAGTTGAATTAGCCAGCAAAGCATCATAAATATCCTGAGGTAGCAAATGCAAGCTTCCCATAGGGAAAGTTCTCCTGACTTTTTTCTTGTTAGCTTGAGATTTGAATAAACTGCTAGATAACTAAAATTATTAAGTTATTATTCCTATAATCAACTTCTTTCCTTGTACCTTAATCACTGTAGATCACTAGAGGAATGAGTCTTTTCTAACACTTTCCGACTTGGAATCTTCCAACTATACCAACAATGTCATTCAAAATTCTTTTAAAATGGGGTTATCAGGCAAGACATGGTTCTCATTCACATGTCACTGTCATACATACTATTGATCCTTTTACATGTATATTAAGACTTCTGTAAAAATTTATTAACTGTACCAGACATGCTACAATAACGGGGCATGGAATGCATTTTCATTCGAACAAGGAATTTACACAGCCAACTGTGGTGTTGTACCATTTTTATGCACTTCACAGCCTGTGTTCTAATTTTAAATTGGGATTCTGATGTGTATATTTATACACAGCCATTCTTGAATCAACCTGTAACTGTAAGCCTGTAGGGAGTGATTGTGTTTGAACATCTGGACTCACCACATGTTTTCAGTTGGAAATGAAACATCATTTAGAAGACCTGGGTTTTTAAAGGAGAAGACACAGAGATGACATTTCATAAGTATTCCAAATGATGAGAAATATAATTGGAATAAGATTTGGAATTTATTGTAGCAAATAGGTGTGAAGATGGTAGTTTCAATTAAAGCACTTTGTCATATTTTCTTCTTTTATTTCACACAATTAAATGTTTTGATTACTCTGCGGAAACTAGTACCAAATTGAATTATGTGACAACATAGCTAGTTTTTATGACATATTGAGTGAAAAATCAATGATTATTTACATTTCAAAGAAGTAAACAATTTTGGGATAATATAAATTTTCAAGCAGCACAAGTCATACTTTGTGTTCATTAAATACATAAGAGTTCTATATTCTCTTCTGATACAGTAATGTAATCTCTTTTAATCATGACTAAAAATTTGCCTTTATTATATAACTGCCTAATGTTTAGTATATTTTTTATAACACTTAAAAAAAGTATTGATCCCATCTTCTCTTAAGAAACTGAATTGACCTCATTATTGGAACCCTATGGTTTGTATTTATGATGTATGTATCTGTCAGCAGACCTTAATTAATTGGAATCTGTTACCCTCTAAGAGGAACCTTAAAGCAGTTAATATTTGCCTGTGCGATTAAAGAAAAACACCAAGTGCTAATTTAAACAGAACTTTTCTGAAATGTCATGAGCTCTTTAATCTAACAAAGAAAGTTCATGTTAGGGAAGATTCTTTAATCTTTGCTTTTTCATACACTACAAAACCAAAATCTAACCTTTCTACAAGTGTGCATGTTTATTTACCATATTGTGTTTATTTTTATAACATTCAAGCTAAGTGACATTGTGTTGCCATTTTGCAGCTAAACAGTTTTAGCAATGTAAATGATGTGTACTTTGTTTTCAAATTAGGATTGTCTCTATCTGTGAGATCACACATCTACTCATGGAACAGTGGTTGCAAATCCACCCCACATTGCCTGGTGGTTGGGTTATTGTTGTTATTGTTAGGTGTTGTCGAGTGGAGTCCGACTCATAGCGACCCTCATAGGGTTTTCAATGGCTGGCTGTTTTGGGATTGCCTTGGGAGTGGGTTGCCATGTCCTTCTCGCATTTTTGCAGTGCTGGGAATCGAACCCGGGGCCTCGAGACTGCAGAGCGATGCTCTACCAACTGAGCTAAATCCCAGCCCCGGTGGTTGGGGTTAGCCTTCTAAATAGTACTGAATAAAAGTTTTGTTTTTTGTTTGTTTGTTTTAGTAATCTCTAGTATTAATGGTCTTTAATGTATTTATATGAAGCTGCTCTTTATAAACTATTTTGATTAGCTTTATGGGAAAATATTTTAAAATCTAATAATAAATTTTACAATTTCGCATTTCACTGAATTAACAGGCTTTCCTGTACCAGCATTCCTGGAAATAGGGTGCATCTGTTATTATATTTGTAATAAAGGTTGTGTAATATGTGCATAGAAATATTATTAATTATCTGGAGAAAAGAATGTTGTCACGTGCCATCAAGTCAGGTCTCATTCATAACAACCCTCATAGGGTTTTTGATGGTTGATTGTTTTGAGATTGCTTCAGGAGTGGATTGCCAAGTCCTTCTCCTGTTTTTGAGGTGCTAGAGATCAAACCTAGGTCCTCAGAGAGTGCACCCCAACACTCTACTGACTGAGCTAAACCCCAGCACCCAGAGAAAAGAATAAGAAATAAAATATTATGTTATTAGAAATGTATGGCTATTTCAGTCTCATGTGATAATGACTTAAAACACAGATTGCGACTGACATAAAAATAGACTGTCAGATATTTCTTAACTTACTTGGACAGGCTCTTGTGATTTACTTTTAGATTACTTAAAACACAACTGTTATTTCAGCACAAACAATCCTTCCTAAGCACCACTCTTGATTCGTATCTATGGGCGTTGTAAGAAAACTGCTATTCGCCAGTTCTATGTGACTGAGATCAGCAAGGGGCTTTGATTTGTAAGATCCACACCATAGTCTAGGAATATTTTAAGTGAAGCAACTGAACCAGAAAACTAGCTAGAAGTCTCTCATTATTTATTCTTGCTTGTTATTTTAGATTTTTTTAGTTGCACCTATTTCTACTCATGCTTCAACATTAGCATCATAATGAAAAGGTCTCAGAATTATGTTTTAGTATGTTTTGTTTATTTCATAATTTCAGAATAACTGTCTATGAGTCTAGCAAAAGACTTGTGCAATCCCCTAAAACTACCAAAATAAAAAAAAAAATATTGGAGAATGTCAAGGAGCATTTCAGTAGAGTAATGCCACATCTATGAAAACAGAATGTATTTCGACAAGTTGTAAATAATTGATATACATGCTTATGACAGAGTTTAAATGCCTCTCAAATAATAGAGAAATGAAATATTTTATTTTTAACTATTACTACAACATCCAAAATCTCAAAACTACCTTAACCAAGTTCCTTCTTAGCTGATTTTTCCACATTAAAACTCAGCATTCAAAAAGAGTGCAATAACAACTATACTGTCTAACCTGACATCATTAAAGAGCCTGATAAACTTTTAACTGTGATCTATCCCGGCAAAAATGACATTGAAGAGAAACTTTTCCAAACTTTCTCTAGTTGAAAAGTCGAAACTGTACAGAATAGGAATATATTACTGAATGTATATTTTGGGCAACTTTAGGAACATAATTTAAAAAGTTTGATTGGTTGGTTGACTGAGTTATTTTGCAGTGCCGGGGATCAAACCCATGGCCTTGTGCAAGCTAGGCAAGCACTCTACAACTGAGCAATATCCTCTGCCCTTAAAAGTACTATGAATAGGAAAGATATTTCCTATAGTTTAAAAAAGTTTCCATCTGAAATAATTTAAACTCCAAGGCTCTGGATACCACACTGCTTGTGACTTTACCCTTAACAGACATTTAGAAGTTCTCACACAGCTGGAAAACCTGGAGAGTTTGGAGAGATTAAAACAAATTAGCAAAACAATGAATGTTCATAAATCAAGAAATCATGCATATTGCTCTGATGTGTAGAAATATATAGCCAGGCTTCTGCAATATATCAAAGAAAAAGTTTGGAATGTGTCCTTTTCTGGAGGAAAAGAGATGGCTGGACCGAACAATTTTCAGTAATGTTAAAACTAGTGTAGAAAGTTTCAAAACAAAAGCACTTATACCATTTTGTTGAGCAATGCATTTCTTAGGAAGAAAGTTGACATAAGTCATGTATACCAAATAAATGTGAACATTAATAAACTTTTAAAACTCTAAATGATTTATAAGTAACTTTTCTCACAATAGAACTCCGAGAACTCTCATGCAAGATACACTGGTAATTGCATATTCAAATTCAGTAACTGAGTAAAATGAACATTTATTATTTCCCCTGATAATTTGGCCTGAGAAATGCTATTCTTGATACCTTTTTCCCTGACAGTCATCAAAGAAAGAATGTAGTCACCTGTATGTTTACTGAAGATACTGTGCCTCAGACTGACTGCAAAACTTCTCTCCATGCTCTCATCATTCATTTCTTTCATCCAAATAATTTCACGTATTGACATATATTTCACATTAACTTTTTCTTGAATTTTTTTTTTTTAGTGCACCCTAGGCGAGACTCCAAAATGAATTCTTTACATGCATGGCAGCCACCCAACAGTCCTACAAAAGTCACTGCAGTAATAATTCTCTCCTTCTTTAATTTTAGTCAACTGAATATTTTACATGTACTCCCTATGGACCTAAACCTTTTGTAAGTGAAATTGGAAAATGAAATAAGTCAGGCACAGGAGCAAGATTCACAAGTCTTCCAATGAATTATGTATTTTTGCATGTAAATGCTTCTATTTTCACAATACTTCACTGTTAAACATTTGCTCCGTTAGGATATGCTTACTGTTATGCTACATATTTTATTGTGTGTTAGAGTTAAAGCCATTAACTATCTAAGTGTCACTATAATGATTCCGGTTTCCCAGTATATGAACACTTCTCAAGGGGGAACTTGATTAGGAGCAACTTTTATGCAAAATACGGTTAATAGAAAGAACACCAAAGAAACACAAGATAGAAATATATATATATATATATATATATATATATATATATATATATATATATATATGTTGTATACACATATGTGAGTTAAAGGGTCAAGTGAAAAAGTCTTTATTATTACTTCTGTCCACTGCTTTTTTTTTATCATATATGTTAATATAATTATACTTCCAAGTTATTGGGATCCTGAATGGGATACAAAATGAAGTTCAAGGTGCAAGTGACTAACAGTACAGAATGCTCCTATCAAAACTGAGTAGAGTAAAATTTTACAAACCTGTTGACAGTGCTGCTCCTATAATCTCTATAGGCTCATAATACACTCTTAACATGTTTCTGTGATTAGTTTTCCCAGCAATATTAGCAATACTGATTGCCCTCACCTATGAACTCTTCTTACTTCCAAAAAATGATGACAGGTAAAAATGGAAATGAGTGATAAAACGGATGATTTTTAATAAAAAAATACTGGAGACTCACTGATATCATGCAGTATAAAAATTTTCAACATCCTCACTATTTCTCTTAATCTCACAAACATTAGAGTGTTTGTGCTACCTGTTAATTGTTTACATATGAACTCTTGGCAACCCCTTCTTGGTAACAACTATCTCAGAACATGTTCCTAATGAGGAAATTACTCCCATTTACAATGATTTGATCAAACTTTACAAGTTATGTACCTTATTATTAATTCCAAAAACTATAAAGTTGGGGGGGACACTACTTACTATACATATAGAGCACAATGCTGTAGCCAGGAAATGATTATGGCTTATATGAATAAGAGTAGTAATTCAGTACATTTAGAAACACCACACATCATGAACCGCATCATAGCACAGTTTGAGTTCAAGTTCCCAACTGTGAATATGCAACTCCTGGAAACACAAACAATCATGTAGATTCCTCTTAGGACAAATCTAGTTGCAGTTCCTTCATTTCACGGCAGCATTTCTGTGAAATAATTTATGTGAAAGGAGATTAATACTAAGGAAACAAAGCAGTTCCATACAAGCCAGGCATTCTATTAAGAAGTACTCATGGTTTAAAGTGTGCTGAAGTGTAACAGTGTCACAAATAGAGAAATCTTAGCTGCATCTTACCTGTCGTAGCAGTGTCTTGATAGTGCTGAGCACCCAAAAGATGCAAGTCTCTGTATCAGGGACCAAGAGGTGTTTGCGCTCTCAGTGTTAGCTGAGCTAGAGCGTTCTATGCATCAGTAATAAATCCCCTCTTCAAAGTCATCCTGGCCACGGTGCCCAGGGGCACTAGTTACAACCACTGCCCAAAAGCTTGCTGTGGCTGCTGTTTCTGCAGCCTTCCGCCTTTGCATAGATAGACACCTAATATACAAGGGTGCAGAAGAGCATCCCTATATCCCCTTGCTCCCCTCCCTCCTTTTTGCGTGGTTTGTCTTCCTCTCTGTTCTCTCTCTCTCTCTCTCTCTCTCTCTCTCTCCCTCTCTCTCGCCTCTCTCTCCTCTCTCAATGGAGAGTTAGCAGTCAGCTTATTTGCTAGTCAAAGACAACAGGCTGTCAGGCAACTGCGCCTCTCCCCCCTCCTGCCTCCTGACTGAGGCACAGGAATGCACTGCAAATAAAGACAAAGCCCCTAACCAGCACGTAGCACGTTGCTCCCTAAAAAAAAAAATAAGCTCCGCAATGATCCTGTGCACTGCAACCCCGCAGGCAGGCAGAGAGCAGGCAGGGAGAGCAGGCAGGCAGGCGGCAGAGGTGGTCACAGTCCCCTCTCTCTTCCTCCTAGCACTGTGCATCATAAAGTTTGGCTCAGGACCATGCCTCCCTGCTAGGGGTAGAGGTTCTTTTATTTACTGTCTGCACCCCTTGATCAAAAGTGTCTTAGATAGTTTCCTATTGCATTAAACTTGAAGAACCTACCTGGTCTCTAGTTGTTGCCAAACTAACTGGTGTTTTTTTTTTTTTTTTTTTTTTCTTTTTTCTTTTTTAAACTTTAGACAGTAAAGATCAGCTATTTTAGGCCCTGAGTAAATGCTGTCATGGTAGTGGAAGATGGATTTCTGTAGTCTGAGTATTCTTCAAGGGTCCCTGGAGAAGGGATGAGGGTAGTGGTGTCGGAGCAAGCAAACAAGCAAAAAGCATCAGTATCTCATAGGTGGCAAAAATAGAAATTGAGATAAGCTAAGGTGAAATTGATGAATGGGTCTGGAGAAACATCAGTGCCAGAGAGTGAACACAGAAAATAAATGGAACTCACAGATTTCCTGTAGCTACCATTCAGTTTTGACAACTAGAAATGATCTACCTATATAGTTCACATTTTTGTGGTGGCTTTTCCAAGTATTAAAATATAAATAAGCCTAGGCTTACATATATCCTGTCTTTAGGAAAAATTTAGCAGCCTGTAGGCATGTGCCTAAAGTAAGTTATTTTTTTTTTCATTTAAAAAAAGATAAAGTTACCAAACTATAGATGTAGAGCTGCCAAGTGTACACCCTTAAATGTTGGTCCCAGGAAACTTACAATATCAGGAAGATACTTCTATAAGTCATGGCTGGGATTTAGCTCAGTTGGTAGAGCGCTGCTCTGAAGACTCTGAGGTCATGAGTTTGACTCCCAGCACTGCAAAATGGGAGAAGGACCTGGCAACCCACTCCCAAGGCAATCCCGAAACAGTCAGCCATTGAAAACCCTATGAGGGTGGCTATGAGTCGGATACCAACTCGACAGCACCTAACAACAACAACAACAACACTTCTATAAGTAAAATAATATATCCAGGAATTAGTTTCTGGAAAACAAATTATAAATTAGGATTAGATATATTTCTGAATTCTAAACACCTGAAATAAATAGTGGCTAGGATCAAATAAAAACTGATTTCTAAACCTTGTGAAAATGATGTCTGGAACTAAGTAACAGGACTAGATTGATCATCACTCACCTTGTTGTTGTTGTTAGATGCCGTCGAGTTGGTATCTGACTCATAGAGACCCTCTGTACAACAGGGGAAACACTATTAGTGCTTCTCTGCTGTTCATAGGGTTTTTTGGGAGGGGGTTGCCAGGTCCTTCTCCCAAGCCTACAGCTTCTGGTATTCCCAGGCGGTCTCCCATCCAGGTACTAACCAGGCCCCACCCTGCTTAGCTTCTGAGATCTGACAGGATTGGATGCCACAGGGCTACAGCTGCAGGCATCACTCACCTAGGATTTTTGTTATTCTCACCATTCTCAACATGGTCTAAGATGGATAATCAAATTGGAGCCATCAAATTGATGTCCAAACTTCAGAAAGAACAATGAAGACAACATGCTTCCTGTATAAACATGCTTCCTACACAACCTGGAAATTGAACATGTCATTTCTTTTCACCAGAAGTTAACTGTATGGACAGAGATTGCTTTGTGTTAGACTGGAAAGACAATAGCTATGTAAAATGGTCATATACATGGCTAAATATCTCACCATTCTCTTACCGAGGGAAAAGGACACAGTGGTATATGGGGAAAACAGTAGTGTCTGTCATAGCAAGCATAATGGGTATTGTAAATGATACAGCATTTAGTCCATCTTTACTCCATCTTATAACTGCAATGCCTGCAGCAGTACCACTGTGGCACCCAATCCTGTCACATCTCAGAAGCTAAGCAGGGTAGGGCCTGGTTAATATTTAGATGGGAGACCGCCTGGGAATGCCAGATACTATAGGCTTGAGAGAAGGACCCAGCAACCTGCTCCCCCAAACCAATCCACCATTGAAAACCCTGTGTATAGCAGAGAAGCACTGACAATAGTGTTTTGCTATGAGTCGGATACTGTCTCAATGGCACCTAACAATCACCACAACATAACTGCAATACAATTGAGTGAATTGACCCTATCTTTATTAGGAAACCCTGTTTACTCTGTCATTCATAGTTACAGCCTTATCTCTAAAAATACTGTAATTGATTAAGAAATGAAGGCCTGAGAAATCATTGGGTGACCGTTGTTGGCTCAAGCCTAGCATATTTTCTAACATTAGCCCAACTAAACCAAAGGGAATGAAAATTATTCAACATGGAAGAATGGATTTAGGATTCAGTTTCAAGATGAATGCAAAGACTTACAGAAAGAAACTGGGTACTTGAAACTTTGGATTTATCAACTCCCAAGCCAACACCAACTCTGAACTTCTAGTTTGGGGTACCATTATGTTGCATTACTTTTAAGTCACTTTCAGATGGTTTACTCTTAGTAAACAAACAATTCTTCATTCAAAGAGTTTGCCATCTAGTTCCTTGTCCCTCATATCAGCAGGATATATTAAACTCTATGCGTGGGTTATACCTATTTTTTAAAAATTAAGAATAGGAAATTTAAAAGGCACATTAACTTTCTATTTAATTTTCAGATTTTCTACTTATTTCAAATGGTTTCTAACAACTTAATTTTCATTGGCATTACACTAGGATTATTAGAAATTCAATCCGTTGATGAGTAAGGGACATGACACAAACTCAATAGATTTAAATAACTACTTGTTATTTGTTACAGTGATTACAGTACTTCTCAGGATTTAACTAGAGCAATAAAGCTTGCTTAGATTTGTTCTCACTTCAGTTTTTCAGTTTATAAGAACAATAACAAAAACAGCAATAATAATAATAATTGCATTTTAATAGGTACCATTTGCCCATGGGTGATTTTATCTTCTGCCAGATCTTACTTTAAGTATTTATAATGTATGAACTCATAATTTTCATAAAAGCTTTATGTGTTACACACATAAGCAAAACCAGTCAAATATCTATTATGGATACTTATATTGTAATCTAAAACCTCACAAATCAAACAAAACACTAGAGGCCTAGATGACTCATCTGCTAGTTCAGTATTCAATGAAGAAATGACATCAATTGTAATCAAAACTTGCAAGTTCTTTTAGCAAATAAAGAGGAAACCCTGATCAACTAATTTTATGACACAAGAACTACCTTAAGATCAAAACCAGAAAATGATGTTTCAGAAAAGGAAAAATAAGTATGTTTCACAAATTATGACATAAAATTCTTTAACAGAATGTTATGAAGAAAATCCAGCAATATATGAAAAGCAAAATATATTATGACCAAGAATTCTTTTTCTCAGGAATTCAAACTCAGGGTAATATGACAAATCAAACAATATAATTTACTATATTAACTATTATAAACAAAAGTTATTGTAAGTTAATAAAATGCATGTTTTGTTGTTTTTAGGTGCCACCAAGTCAGATACAACTCATAGCAAACCTCAGAAGGTGTTCAATGGCTGACTGTTTTCAGGATTGCTTTAGGAATGGATTGCCACATACTTTTGTTATTTTTGTAGTGATGAGGATTGGACCCAGGTCCTCAGAGAGTGCAGAGCATCACTCTACCAACTGAGCTAAACTGTGGCCCAGTTAAATGTATATAAACATTTTATTATACATTGTGCATTGCATGTTCATATATTTATACATTATGTGTTATACATTTATACATTATATAAAAGTATATAAATTTGAAAAATTCAACATCCATTCATTGTAGTTAACATTGCCTACTGTGAATCCTTTTATTCAACCATATATACTGGGTGCCCAGCCATTGTAATAAGAGAAGAAAAGAAAATCAAAGAAGTAAAGATATCTTCATTATCAGTAAATCTGTCATGTACGTAGATAGTATTCTAAGTAACTTGTAAAATAATTATCAGAATTAAGTAAATTTAGCAATAGTATTACAAGTAAATATACCAAAATCCATTTAATTAAAAATATTACCAATAAATTATTGTAAAATAAAAGTACATATATATATAATTATGTACATATACAAGACATATATGCACATAATTTTTTACTTGAAAACAGCGTCAGCTGGGTATGGTGGCACACACCTCTACTGCCAGTTACTCAGGAGGTGGAAGTAGGAGAATTGTGAGTCGAAGGCCAGAGGCAGCCTGCATTACTTAGAAAGACCCTTTTTCAAAATAAAATTTAAAAAATGGGCTTGGAGTACAGCGCAGTGGTGGAGTGCCCTGAATTAAAACTTCTAATACCACAAAAAAGAAAAGAAAGAAAATAACATCAAAAACAAAAATAGAGAAAATTAAATTTAGCAAAGTATGCGTGGTGTTTTTACATTGAAAACAAACAAGGAAACAAGACTATATCTATATTCAGTGTTTGGAAGAATTAAAATTGCTATGATGTCAATTCTCCCCAAAATGACCAAAAGAGTGAACTTATCCTTTATTGTAATTGAAGCTGGATTTAGGGAGAACAGGCAAGCTTATTTAAAAATATTTATATGGAAATACAAAGAACCTACAATGACCAAAATAATCTTCAAAAGGAAAATCAGATTTAAAGACTTATACTACTTATTTAGAGAACTTATAATAAAGCTATGTCAGTTAAGACATTGTGGTGCTAATTATATATAAAAAAACAATTAGAATTTAGTTCAGTTGAGAAATAACCTTTGATTGAGATAGCAGTTACAATGGACATATACAGTTTTCTGCACTTATCCAACCATACAGTTAAAATAGACACTTTTTATTTTATGTCAGTTATAGTCCAATAAAGTTGATTTAGAAAAAGAAGAGGGAGAAATTGAGCCACAGACCATTAAGTAACTTGCTTGAGATCACATAGTTAGTAAAGAGTGGAACTATAACTCAAACCCTAACATATGCTTTTTTTGTAACTACTTCTTTAAACTACATTTTAATAAGTTCAGAAATTTTTTCAGTTGCAACAATGAGAATTTTCTTATTTAAATGATAGGATAATGAAAAGAGAGAGGAGAGAATGGTGTACATTGACCTAAACTGGGACTATAAGGTCACTGGAACTTGAGGCAATTCCAGAGATAAGCCTCCCAGTCTTTCTTTCTCCATGGTGTCTTTCTGACATTTTTGGCTTCCAATGTAGATGACTACATAACTGTTATCTGCAAATTTATTTCATTTCAAGCCTTCTGAATTTTTGCAATTTATCTTACTTATCTTTTCTTCTTTATAATTACTTCAACTAGCTGCAATCCCTCATGAAGCTGTACTTTGCAGCACTCCCTTTGCTTAATGTTTTCTACTTTCTGTAGTTCAAATGCTACTCCCCAAAAGGACATCGGGTGGACCAAATAAATTTGGACTAATTCACATTAGCCTTATCATAGGTCACAAGTAAGCTATAGATGGGATTTCCTTGGGTGTAGTGTCCAACATTATGTGCATTAAGAGTGACATGAGATGAAGTTTAGATGGTAGAACCATGGCAGCTTGCATGGTGTGTCCAATGCCATTGATTGCATATCACGTAGGACATATCCATTTCAGTGTCCTCAAAAATCACAGCCAATATTTGTGAAATAAATGTGTATGCTAGTATGTTTATATATACAATCATGTACATTATGACCATATATCTATAAGGAAAAATATTCCTCTTGAATAGCACAGATCCTGATGACCTTATGGTTCTAATTCAAGTAAGGGTTCTATATATATATCTATATCAGTGCATATACTCAGACATAATGATAAATAATTTATTCCTCTTAGATGTCATAGTAAAATAATATCAATTATACTCCCTATAGTTTTTTTTTATTGAGATGGAATTCTTGATGTATAATTAAGGAAGATTGCTTTTGATTTTAAGATTCTTACAAACCCTCTTTGTATATGCAGATTCAGGCTTCCTACATGCAAAACTCCTCCACAAGTCAAATTAGTGAATGATGACCCATAAACAGATAATTAGAACAACACAAGAGGCTAATAATTGAACATTAGTCATGCCTGCTGAATAGGATGGTCATAGTTCATCCCTTTCAAAATTCTGCTTAGCAAATTCATTTCTAATATCATTAGGAAAACTCTTGTTACTTCATTTGCCTTTCTAAAAACTTTCTCATGTTCTGAATAAATGAAAAAAACACAACTGTACCAATATGAGATTTTAAAAAAGTTTTCTCAATAAAGCTGAATTTGAATTTTCAATTTCTTGTTATAGGGAAGAAAATTTCAAAAGACAGAAAAGGGCACAACATTTTGCCAAAAAATGAACATTTATGAGAAAGTATATACTATAATATTTGACCACATGATTTTAGATAAGAGAGCCAAAGTTGCATAGGCAGTGTTGCAGTTTGGGTACCTCAAAGGCCCTGTACGAAAGACTTGGTTCCCAGCTGATGGTGCTATTTGGAGATGGTGGAAACATTAGGAGGTGGAGTCTACTTGGGGGAAGTAGGCCACTGGGAGCTTGCCCCTGAAGGGTATGTTTTGCCACCTCCTCCTCTTCCCATCCATCTCTCTGCTTTCTGGCTGCTACGACATCAGCAGCCTTGTCCTACCATGCATTCCTCACCATGCTACTTGGCCTCACCTCAGGTCCCAAGTGGTAGTGTCAAGGGGCCATGGACTACAACCTCTGAACCCACGAGCCAGAATAAACCATCCCTCCTTTACCTTTACTTTCCCAAGTATTTTGTCACAGCAATGGAAAGCTGACTAAAACAGGCAGGATGGTCTAACTCTTTCTCATGCTCTGTCATTTTGAATAACAAGAGTGAGTTTGCAACTATAACTTTGGCCTTATGATTCTTGGACTAAATACTTGAAACATTACATTGACTACTAGTGAGGGCAGAAAATATATTGCTTACCAGACCAGAGATCTTATCTTCATTTGGTTAATATTTCCAAACATTTTCGAGAAATCAATTAATATAAAAATCAATTTCCAATAAATTCTGAACATTAGTCTAAGCTTTTTCTCTAGAGATAAATAAAAAACAGATTAATCTCTACTTTTATATATTGGTTCATATAAGGTTTAGAAATAATTTTCATTACTTCTTTACCTCTTACCCCATCCTTCTCATATTCAAGTGAATCATGACTGCAATTCACTAATTTTACCTTTGACACATTTTCAAATCTTTTATATTTATGTCCATCATGTACCCCATTCACATCAATTAGTCAAAAGTCTCTAAAAATTCATTTTCATATGGAGTGGATAGCTTCATTTTCTGCCTGCCTGTCGAATGTCTTCTACCCCTTTCAGATAATGAAATCTAGGAATCCTTTTGGATACTACCCATCTGTGCTCTTTTAAAAAGTCATTCTAGAACTCAAATAGTTGGGGTGAAACTAAATCCCACTGTCTGGAGCAAGTGGTTCAGAGATGGACATGTACACTCATGTGGGCCTTTTGGAGCTAATCTTGGATTAAAATTGGAACTATGGTAGAAAGAAATTTTTTCTTCTCTCCATGGTGCTATACCACAGATACAATTGGAAATGCTGGTGATTATCTTGCTATTAATTTTGCCTAAGAAATAAGGATCTGCTAGAAGACGGATCCTTAACAACACCTCCATCTAGTTGAGAATGAATCCTATCCTTGGACTTTTCACTTATTCCAGAAATGAATTTCCCTTTCATACTTCAGCCATTGGAGCAACATTTCTTAGAATGGCAACTTGAGACATCTAACACATGAGAAAATCCTGAAGTAGCCACTGTTTGATGGAGTTTCCTGGGATTGAGCCGCCTTGCTTCACTGCCACCAGATATGCACCCTCTTGAACCCTTTCTGTGAGGGTAGTTCACTGTACCTAAACACATGGCTATGCATATACTTTCACTAACGCAAGATGAGACAGAAGAGGAGACCATGCTCCTTTCCTGAGCTCTGTATTTACCATGTCCTGGAGATGGGATGGGCAAAGGAAGATTATTATAACTACTTTGAATCAAATAATAGAAGTTTTGTTATTATGTGGACTTATATTTAATTTTTGCACATGTGTATTGTCAGCTTAAAGAGACTGAAAATATTTGGCTGTCTAAAAAAGTTCAGTAAATCCAAAGATCTGTCCAAGTTTTCACCTAGAGCAGAGAAAGTCCTTCCTTTTCTGAGAAACTTTTAAGGCACAGAGAGAGATTAATGATGCTTTCTGATTGCATATCATAGGTCCTATTATTCTATGTGCTTTGACCTTCACTAAAATTTTATTCTTCCATCTTATATTCATGAATAGGTAGGAGACATTGTGAAAAATCTTATTAAAACACAGACGTCCTTCTAGGCTTTTCTCTTGATCACTGTTTGATAGGCAATTTAGTAAAGAAGTAAAGGCAGTACTGACTGATTTTAGTGGAACCAGATAGCTGCCAGATAATTATCAATTTCTTTTCTGCAATTTTACACATGTTCTCTTAATTATTCACTAAAAAGTTACTTCAGTGACTGATGTCTACTTTCTTAGCTTTAGTTGCTGCAAGCCGCCTTACTTTCAATACTAATATAACTTGAATATGTTTCTTACGAGATATCAAAATGTAATGGCTTCTGAATGCCTTCCTTAAGGACTCATGAAAATGAAGATCGAGGATTAAATTGATAAAATTTTCTGAAACCACAGAGATCAATTTAGACAACTTTCTGTTGTTATTATATTCTTGTTGTAGCACTATTTTATTAGTGAGAGTGATTAGGTTAGACAGTAAGTTTTCAAACATGACATGCTCTTCTGTTAATATTTGAAATATTAATGATGTGTTGAATGACTCTCTTCAATTCAACTGTTGACTTAAAAGTTTTTGTTAAGCCAGGCTTCCTCGGTCTGATTCTTCTCTGTAGGCAGTCCTTCACAAATATTGTGTTAGGTGATTTTACGGTCATAGAATGGCATTTTTTCAAAATGTGTGCTCTATATTTTGTTAAGGAAGTCTGTGGTAAATGTATTGACAGAGGAAAGGAACAAATCATCTTTATAAGGACCCACTTTTAATCAGTATATTTACCCTAAAATTCTTTGACCATTTTACAGTTAACCAAAATGTTAAATTAATTTAGAAATGATATTTTATGTACTAAGCTTTTGAGGGGGTGGGGTTTAGCTCAGTTGGAAGAGTGCTGCTCTGTGCTCTCTGAGACTCTGGGTTCAATCCCTGGCATTGAATAAAGTGAGAGAAGGACATGGCAGCCCACTCCAGAAACAATCACCAGAACGATCGTCTATTGAAAACCCTATGAGCACCAGAATAGCACTGACATAGTGTTTGGCATGATCCACTGTCAGGGAGTGTTTCATTCTGTGGTACATAGGATTGCTATGAGTCAGACCCAACTCTAGAGCACCTAAGAAAAATCACAACAAGCTTTTAAGTGTCCTACATTAATAACATAAAAGGTTTCAAAAGGGTAAAAAAAGTTTTTATATCATGGTTACTGAAAAATGATAGGAAGTAATATATGTAAAGCAATTAATTGGATTGATAAAATATAACAATAAAGTAATTTCAAAGAAATATTCTATATCTAGTTCTTCTATTCCTTCAATACATAGCTCTGAATAAATAGAATGAAGTGTTTGTACACATTGAATATATGAAATTGCCAATATTCCGACTATTTTAGCAAGTTTATGAAGACATATTTGACATACAATAAACCACACCAATTTAAAATACACAACTGGATCGGTTTGTGACCATGATCATAGTTTAAATAACAAGCATATACATGTCATCCCAAATATTATCTGTGATTTTATAATCCCTCCCTCCTTGCATCCCAAGGCAATTGATCTGCTTTCTGTGACAAGAGGTGAGTTTGTATTTTTTGAGAGTTTTGAGAGTTTTATAGAAGTAGAATCATATCTACAGCCATTCTACTCTGAACATGCCTGATCTCATCTACAAGTGGAATCACACAATCTGTAGTTTTTGTTGCTATTGCTATGGTTTCTATCATTTAGCATAACTTTTAATATTCAGGCATATTGTTGGGGAATTGAAAGTTTTTCCCTTCTTATTCTTGAGTCTTATTCCAATGTAAAGATAAACCTTTATTTGTTTACTCATTTAGTGATTGATGGACAATTGGATTGATTCCAGGTTTGGTTGTTATACATAAAGCCAGTATAAAGGTCTCTATCTAGTTCTTTGTATGGACTATACTTCTTTTTCTTGTGAAAAAATCTCTAGAATTGGAATGACTAGATCATAAAATAAGTGTATATTTAACTTTTTAAGAAACGCCAAATTTTTTCCAAAGTAGTTACACTACTTTATATTCACACCAAAAATGCACTAAAGTTTCACTTTTTCCACATTTTTGCCAACACCTGGCAGTTCAGAATATATATTGTAGCTGCTCCAAAGGTAATAGCTTGTCATTGTGGTTCTAATTTGTACTTTCCTAATGATTAATGTCACACACTATTGGCTTGTTTCTTGTGCTTATTTGTCATTCATATATGATTTTTGGCTTAGTACCTACTCTTTTGCCCATTTTTTTAGTATTTGTACTATCTTCAGGATTTGTAATTTATTCTTTGTAAAAATCCTTTGTCAGATATATGCTTTGCAAATATTTCCTACCAGTCTATAGTTTGTCTTTTCATTCTCCTGTGAATGTCTTTTAATTAGTAAAAAAAACATAAACAAAAACAACAACATAAAAAACTTCTGAGGAAATGTGATTATTTTTTTTAAGTGGAAAGTATTTCTAGCATCTAACAAATCTTTGCTTAAGAGACTAAAACTTTTCACCTAGTTGATTATTTTTAGATTTTTTTAATTTTAGGATTTATATTTAGGCTTATAATTCACTAGGAATTAATTTTTATATATGATGTGAAGTATAAAGCAAAGTCAATTGTGTGTGTGTATGAAAATATATTGCCCCAACATCATTTTGTGAAAAAATACTTTCTCCAATGAATTGCCTTTGCCCTTGATATGAAAAGTCATTCATGTATTTTTGGTTCTATTCCTGGATTCTATTCTTTTCCATTGGTTTATGTGTTTTTCTTAATGGCAATGATACATTTTTTTCAATTATTATAACTTTACAATAAATCTTTTAATCAAGTAGGGTTGACCAAATCCTCTAACTTTGTTATTCTTCTGGATGTGGTTTTGCTCTTCTAGAAACTGCATATCTATATGAATTTTAGAAATAGTTTGTCAATTTCTATTGTTAAAAACAGGCCACTCCTGTTTTCATTGGAATTTTAAAGAATCTACAGATCAATTGGGCTTCCCAGCTCAGTAGGTAGAGTGCTGCACTGCAGTCTCTGAGGTCCCGAGTTCAATTCCCAGCATGGCAAAAATGGAAGAAGGACCTGGCATTCCACTCCCAAGGCAATCCCGAAACAGTCAGCCATTGAAAACCATATGAGGGTCACTATGAGTCGGATACTGACTCGACGGCACCTAACAACAACAACCACATAGATCAATTGCTTTGGGAAAAGCTGTAAGGCGGGCATTTAGAAGCACTCCACTCTACTTGCATGTCCTGTATGGTTTGGGAAGAGTTTGACAGTACCATGGGTGTGCCTGACTCATGCAATGGTGTTTTCAGTTTTCAGTTAAAAATGGATGTGAAAGCTGGACATTGAACAAGGGAGACAGGAGAAGAATTGGTGCTTTTGAATTATGGTGCTAGAGAAAATTATTGAGTATACGATGGACTGCCAAAAGAACCAACAGATCTGTCCTGGAAGAAGTGCAACCAGAGTGGTCCTTGGAAGCAAGAATGGCCAGACTGCGTCTTACATATTTTGGACATGTAGTCAGGAGAGAGCAATCCCTGGAGAAGGACATCATGTTTGGGAGAGTGGCAGGTCAACGCTAAAGAGGAAAACCCTCCAGCAGATGGATTGACACAGTGTCTGCAACAATGGGCTTAAACATAAATAAGATCGTTTGCCTGGCACAGAATCGGGAAGTGTTTCGATCTGCTGTACATAGGGTCACTATGAGTTGGACTGGAATTGATGGCACCTAACAACAAAAAAAACATAGATCAATTTATGAAAATGACATTTTAAGTATTACTGTCTTCTAACTCATGAACAAAGTATGCATCTCTTTGTCTTTTTAAATTACTTTTTAAATATCTTTACCAAATTTGTAATTTTGCTTGATATTTTTTCATATCTTTAGTCATACTTACCCTTGAATAATTCATAATTTCAAGACTAGCTTAAAGGGTATTGTTTTTTTATATTTCTATTTCCAGTACATAGAAGTACAATTGCTTTTTTTATATTGATTTGTACTTTGCCAACTTGCCAAATTCAGTTAAGGTTTCTCACAGTTTTTTCATAGATTCTTTAGGGAAAAAAATCTATGCAAAATCTATAACTAACATTACGCTTCATATATATGGATAATTGTTCTCTTCCTAATATTGGTAATAAGACAAGGATTTATGGAATCTACTGGAGATTCTAAGCTAGAGCAATAAAGCATGTAAAAGAAGTAAACAAACAAAACAAACAAAAAATAACTTTAGCTTGGAAATAAAATAACATTGCCTTTATATTTTTATGACACTGTTCTTTTAAGTCCTCTTTCATGAGTGTCTTTAGTTGTGCTATTGTGGCTTCTTCAGCATCCTGAGTCAATTCAAAAGATTTACCTTTTGTGGTCATTTTGACTTTGGGGAAGAGCCAGATTTGCACAATGCCAGATTTGGTGAGTAAAGTGGATACAGACACACCTTAATGTTTTTATTTGAAGAAATTGCCATACTAAAGCCCATGTGTGATCTGGAGCATCGTCATGTTAGAGGGTGAAACTGAGGACAGTCATGAAAGAGAACTTCCAGAACTACTTCATAAATTGGCAAGTATGATGGGATAAATATTTTCAAAACCAGAGGAAGTATTTTGAAGAGGATTAATGACAACATATCTTTTAGCATAATATTTTTTAAATTTAAATACCCGTGGTATTTTTTAAATCACATCTTGTATACTTCTCATTTATTGCACATTTTTAGAGACGTGTAGAGTTTTTCTGTTCTCTTCTTTGGTATGACTTGCTTTACTTAATCTTGAGGATTTTACTTCTTAATTTATTAATTTATTAATTAATCACATTGTCTTTTAAAATTTTTTTGCAGTATTTGAAGGTTGAACCCAGGGCCTCATGGATACTTTGCAAACACTCTACCAGTAAGCCCACTTTTTGCTTGTTATGTTGAGACAATGTTTTGCTGTTATGCAGGCTGCCTCTGGCCTTGACCTTGCCATCCACCTGCCTTTGCCTCCTTAGTTGCTGGGATTATAGAGATATGCCACTGCGCCTGGCCACATTGATTGATTTTTGAATGGTAAAGCAATCTTGTACTCCAACAATAACCCCCACATGATACATGATCATGATATATTCATACATATATAGTAGGATTGATTTACTAAAAATTCTGTTTAACCCTCTTTGCATTTTTATACAGGAGGTCTGTCAAGCTATGCTTTTCTTTTGTGTAAAGTAATTCCGACGTTGGGGAGATACTTTTCCACATCTTACACATTTTTGGACAAGTTTACAGAAAATTAGTATTGCTTGTTAAAAATTTGGTAGAATTCAGTTGTGAAACCAAAGGATCTGGGATTTTATTTGTAGAAAGATTTTTAAGTACAAATTCAATTCATTGGACAGGCTTGAATCTGTTCTAATTTCCTGACTAAACTTCTATAGTTGATGTCTTTCAAGGAATATGTTCATTTCATCTAAATTGTCCATTTAATAGATATAAAATTGTTCATGAGGCTTTTTATTATACATTTAATACTTGTAAAATCTGTCTTGATAGCATCTCTCTCATTCCTGAAATTAGCAATTTGTATCTTTTCTATTTTTTTGTGATCTGTCTGGCTATAAAGTTTTTTCTAGTTTCTTAATGTTGAAAGCATGATCACTTATTTGAATGTTTTCTCATATTAATTCCCCTATAATAAACTACTTTAGAAGCACTCTACCAATTCTAATGTGGTGTATTTTATTTTAATTCAGTTCAAATCATGTTTTAATTTTTCTTTTAATTTCTTCCTTTATTCATATATTATATGGAGATGTGATATTTAGTTTCTAAATATTTTGGGATTATGCCAGAGAGATTTTTTGAAATCAATTTACAACTTATTGCATTGTATGTATTCAGAGAACATACTTTGTATGGTTTAAGTTCTTTGGAATTTATTTAGATTTGTTTTATGACTAGGAAACTTTGCTCACAAAGAAGATCATGAGAAATTATGAATTTTGCTTTTTTTGGTGCTGAATATTTTTGTATTCCTACATATACTCTTGTGGTTTATTCTAGAATGCAATTTAACTGCCTAAACACTGTTTGATTCTTTTTATTGTTACTTGTAAGATTTATTAGACTGTACCAGAACCACTTCAGTCTAATTAGTCGCTATTAGTACACCTGGAATCTTCTGTGTACTATGCCCAATGACAGCAGAAATATATCATTCTCCAGTCTGGATGAGGGAAAACCCCCATTCTCAGACCTGGATCATGGCCAGGCTCTTAATTATATTTTCTTTTCATTTTTATCTGCCTATCTATCTATCTATCTATCTATCTATCTATCTATCTATCTACCTACCTACCTACCTACCTATCTGAGTGTCTTACTAAGTAACTTCAGCTGTCTCTGGCCCTGAACTCATGATCCTCCTGCCTTTCCCAAATCATGGGATTATAGTTGTGCACCATGACACCCAGTTGAGCTCTGTTCTCATTTATTCTTTCTAATGGTTCTTCCACCAGCCTTGGATAGTTTTCTTCCACACAGTTCAGGTGAATACTTAGAGCAAACACTCAAGAGCTCTCCAAGTTTCACTGTCTGCCACAATCTTCATTTTGGTCTTCATTTTGGTATTCTGTCCTCTGAACTTCAACGTATAAATTACCCAGGATTATCATCTCCATTTGTTCAATTTAAGGAGGCCACAAAACCCTGCTTGAGTTTGTTCTTGCCAATGCCCTGCAAGCTCCTGCAAAGGAGTAAGCTGGGGTAAACAAAGGTCTTCCTGAATTGTTTACCAGCTGTCAAGGATCACAATTCTTGGTTGCCTAATGCCACGTGTCTTAGCAAGCACTATTTCAAATATTTTTTTGGATTTTTAATGTTGATTTAGGCAAAAGAGTAAATTTGGTCTTTGTTGACCATCTTGACCAGAAGTGGATGCCCTATTCCACAATTTAAAACCCAGAAAGTTTGTATTATAATATTTCTCAGCCTAAAGCATGCCATACACTTAAAATAAAAATTGATCAATTAATCTCATATTACAAATATGATTCTGAACTTTATTTATTTATTTTTTTTTTTGCGGTACTGGGTGTTGGACCCAGGGCCTCATGCTTGCATGCTCTGCAAGTGCTGGTTTGAGACAGGGTCTTGCTAAATTACGCAGATTGCCTCTGGTCTCGAACTTGCGATCCTCCCACCTCCGCCTCCCATACCGCTGGGCGCCACTGCGCCCAGCAATTCTGAACATATTCTGATGAATTGCAAACTTGTGTTCTATCTCTTAAATATTGATTCTTTTCCCTGGTATTCTTCAATACATTGTAAACATTTTTGAAAACTGGCAATATATATTTTATGTTAAAATTGCAAATTAGAAAAAGCATAAAATAAAAGAGACCTTTTCCTTTAGATTAAAAATATGTTAATATTTACCATAGAAGCTGCTGACAGCTGTCAAATGACAGACAACTTGTGTAAAGACTTTGCTGACCCAGATGAAATCTTATTGGAGACTAACATTACTATTCTTTCTCTAAAACCCATGTGCCAACTATTTTTTACTTATGCAATATCATGGATCTCTTCAGCATATCTGCAACTGTGAATGAAAGGTATTAAAATTTAAAAGCAGTGCTCTAAAACTATGAATATATCATTTATTTGAATTTTAGAAAAGCCTTTTTCCATTTTCTCTACCATAGTTACTATATATGAAACACAAATGTAGGCAAAACTACCTTGTTTCTAATGCGTGTAGCTGCTGATTAATAGATTTTTAAAAATAAATGTGTATAAAAACTAATTCTGTGGTCTCAAAATCAAGTTACACCTTCATCTGCTTCATTTGCTTAATAGGTTATTTTTATTTTAATATTAAATAATCATTTTTTTATCTCATAGATCCTGTAAATTGATTTACCAGTATCCAAATTATTTTGAAAAATGAAGAAGAGAGAGGAATAAAGGAAGGAAGGAAGGAAGGAAGGAAGGAAGGAAGGAAGGAAGGAAAGAAGGAAGGAAGGAAGGAAGGAAAGAAGGAAGGAAGAAGGAAAAAGACAGGAAAGAGAAGAAAGAGTAGGGGAGAAGAAAGAGATGGGAGAGAGAAAGGGAGAGACAGAGAGAGGGGGGTGGATTCAGAGAGTTTGCAGGTAGTGGAGCTCTACAAATTTGGAACAAAGATGAAAAGAATGACCAAGTTCTATTATCTTCTATAAGGTGTGTCTTACTGTTCTTCATCCTATGTAATTTGCTCATTTTATGTCAAGATAATTAAGTGACTTTATATAATACTTAGTTACTGATAGCAGAATCTGGAAAGCATACTTTTGCATTTTCATGATAGATGACATCTTCTTTTAAAAAACTACATCAAATGAGATCTGTCATTTCCTCAGATAAAAGCAATTTTGCTTTCTCACCACTCAGTGCTAATACTGTGAATGTATTCGACTGATACTGAATTTTCCTAAACTAGCATTCTTTAATTCACTTTACAGATTAGTTTAAGAAAAGAACTCAGTGGCCTATTAAAAATGAAATTTAACTCACTACAATGTTTATTGTCCCTACTTCCCAATTTATATTCTGTTTTCGTTTAGCTACCTGAATTTTATTCTGCACATCGTCTCTTTCACTTAGCATAAACCATACAGTATTTGCTTCTATAAAAATCCCTGTCTCCAAATTTAATTCTTTAGTTTTCTGTTTTTCTTTCTGTAAAATGGAGATGTGATTGCTTACCTCATGATGTTACAAGAACATGTAAAGTATCTGTGATCCAGTAATGTTTAAAAAATGCTAAGTCCTTCTTTTTGTCCTGTTATTATCTCTCACATTCCCTAACACAACTATTCCTTTAACATTAGCTAAAATATTATTCCTAGAAGGTTGTTCCTGCCTCTGTCCTTTTGCTTGTTCAGAACTTCTCTTTCAGGAAAGACTTCTCTTAATCTTAATTCTTAACTGCATTTTACAAAATTTTGCTCCAGTCCCTTTTTTTTTCCTTGCAGTACCTTACACAGGCTAGAAAAATGCTCTGCCACTGAGTTACACCCCTAGCCCAGTTAAATCTTCTCTTGTTGTTGTTGTTGTTAGGTGCCATCCAGTCTGGTCCGACTCACAGCAATGCTCACAGCATTTTCAGTGGCTGATTGTTTTAGGATTGCTTTGGGAGTGGATTGCCAGCCAGCCCTTCTCTCATCTTTTTGGTGCTGGGGTTCAAACCCAGGGCCTCAGAACACACACAGGGGCACTCTACCAATTGCTCCATCTTCTAACTTCTTTTAGAGAACACTTTGTAGTGTTTGACCTGACCCTCTACTGCTTCCCCTGTGGTTTCATTACATAATGAGTTACATATATTTAGTGTCTTATCTTTCCAACAGGACTACTTCTTAAAGGTGGAGATTCTTTATTTCCTTCCTCCACTACTCGCTTGTTTCAAACTTTTTTGCCTTTAACACTTTAACAAGGATGTATTCAGATTCCCACTCCGTATCAGGGGCTGGGATTTAGCTCAGTTGGTAGAGTGCTGCTCTGCCTTCTCTGAGGCTCTGGCTTCATTCCCCAGCACCACAAAAACAGGAGGACATGGCAGCCCACTCCCTATACAATTCCCAAGCATTCAGCCATGGAAAAGCCTATGAAGGTGGCTATGAGTTGGACACCACTTGACAGCACCTAACAACAACAACAACTGTATATAATTGTTAAGGAATAACCTAATGAAAAAATCAGGGAGGACATCTGGTTCTAGATATTTCTTGGTATCTCTCTAGCGGTGTATCTCAGATTTTAGGCACATTCTTTTGTATTTGTTTTCAGGTGTGTTTTCTAATGGTAGAACTCTTTAATCTGTTCCTTTTTCAGTAGTTAAAATTCTTTGTATTGTACTATAATTTTTAAAAACGTAATTGTTTTTCTTAAGTCCTTCATCCTTTACTCACTTCCAAATAAATTCAATAATCAGGGTCATCTTAATGTTGAAAGGCATACACATTAGATCTTAAGGTGTAGTACTAACTCTCCAATTTATTTAAGATTGTTAGCAATGTGCAAAAACAACCACATGCCCCAAAATATAGTCCTTCATCAACTGTCAAAATATCCAAGACATTTGGTTTTCTATATTGGAGAATATATATTTCTGTATTTTTTCTTGTCACTCTCAATTTTTCTTGTCACTCTCTACCATTTTTCTTTCATTTTTTAGTCTCCTTTTTTAGTCATTTATGTCTCTTTTCCATGTTCATTAGTATTGCTATCATTTTGATTCAACACAATAAATCTTTAGTGTCCCCCAAACGAAATATGGACCCTCTATTTTACAAACAACTATTGTGCTTCAACCACTTCATCTACATTGAAATAAGTTACTTTTAATCACTCCCCTATGAAAACTGAAAATTTCAAACATCATTTCTAAATTACATTTGTTATTTGCAAAACAACTCTTTATTGGTTATTCATTTAGCTTGGGTTTCCTATTGTGTTTAAAATATAGTAAGTTAAAAAATTAACATTACTATAACCATTTTCACACACAGCACTCTTTTTCCATTATTCATATGAATTTCTACACACTATCATTATATTTTCTAGGCAATTTTCATATTTGAAGTCAATATGTATATTTACTTATGTACATAAGTAAATTAGGGTAGGAGTTTTTTATTATGAAAACAATTTTAAATTAATAAACTCCTGTGAAGAGTCATTAGCATAGCCCACTTAGACATTCAGATATAAAATAATAGGTCTTTATTAGCCTCCATAGATTAAAATGTGTCTAAAATCCTTAATATACAAAGATGGTTTCCTGACAGAAGGTAGAAAAAGAATCTTTTTATATGATAGATAATAGCCCAAAAGAAGTGTTTTCAGGAAGGAGAAGAATTTTGTGCTGGAAATCTTGACAAAGGAAAGAGTGCCAGGATCCAGCTGGAGGTCGGGTCCCATGCATTGGACAAGTGCAAAGGATCAGTGCATTGGGAGACAACAGATGAGTTTGCCACCATGACACAAGAGACCTATCATGGTGCTGCCCAAGCATGGACTATGACTTTGGTACAATCAGAAAAAATCAACAAGGATATTATCATCTAGTTGAACAGTGCATTAGGTTGAGTTGGTAATGATAGCATGAGGCATCCAGAGAATAAAAGGCTGTACAGTAAGTGCAAAATCCCCAATTCCTCTTTCCAGCTTCTTGGTATTTTAGCATAAAAGTGACAACCCTTTGAAATCTACAGTGTGAAGTTTTCAGACAATTTGGTAGTGGAATGCAGGAAGTAAGTGCATATAAATAGGTCATAGAAATACTGAATTATTAAAATGTATGTAAGAGGTGGAAATATACTTGTGTTGACAATTTAAAATAGGCCATATCAAATATTTCTGTGTGGCTGTGTATGCAAGTGTGTATGGACCACCATGTAAGTGGGTAATCAAATCTCTTCCTAACACCATAGGACAGATTCTGGTTTGTATTTCATTGAAGTTTCCCTTCCACTTAATGAAGACGATCTCGCCTCTATGCTGGATCGTAGCTCTCATTCCATCTCTATTGTCTTAAAGTTTGGTATCATGTTTCAGTTTAGATATATGTCCCGTCCCCAAGTTAGACAGCAAATTCATAGTCAATGTTGAAATATATACATAGTTTTCAAGTCCACAGCACCAGCATGGTACCCCCTTTATAGGAGGATACAGCAAAAGCTTGGCAGAATGGTGAGGGAATATGAAATGTTAGCTATGTAGTGAAAAAGAGCTCAGACTTGGACAAACTGTAAATCCTTCATTTCATATTTTTTTACTTGAAAAATAAAAGTGCTATATTTTCTCATAGGGATGTTAAAAGGATTAAATATGAAGCCACTTAATATTTGGCAAATAGGGCTCAATAAAATTAAACATCTATGGGTAATAATAAAGCTGTTATGTGTTTTTTAATGGTGTCATAATCATATATAAAAAAATTCATGCTTGTTGAGTCAGTCTTACAAATGCAAGGATAATGTGACCTGGTAGGGGCTACTGAAAGGGGCTTAGAAATATTTTTTTTCAGTACTGTACAGGGGTTGAACCCAGAGCCCTTGAACATCACATGTTAGGCAAATGCTCAAAAGCTGAACTTCACCCCCCCAACACACATTTTTTTCTTTCCTCCTCCTCCTCCTCCTTCTCCTTCCCCCTCCTCCTCCACCTACTTCTTTTGTGGTACTGGGGATTGAACGGAGGGCTTCGTGCTTGCATACTTTGCAAGTGCTGTATCACTGAGCTGCACCCCCGGCCCATTTCTTTTCTTTCCTTCTTTCTCTTTCTTTCTTTCTTTCTTTCTTTCTTTCTTTTTTTGAGAAATGTTCTTGCTAAATTACAAAGACTGCATCTGGTCTCAAATTTACTATCCTCCTGCCTCTGCCTCCGGAGTTTTTGGATTACAGTCATGCGCCACTGCGTTTGGCTCTTTTTTAAATATTTTTAAAACAGGTTCTCACTAAATTGCACAGGCTGCTTCTTGCCTTGATCCTCCTGCCTCAGTCTCTTGAGTTACTGTGATTACAGGCATGTGCTACAGCTGTTGTTAGCGCCGTCAAGTCGGTATCCAGCTCATAGCGACCCTATGTACAAGAGGCGAAACACTATTGTCAGTGCTTCTCTGCTGTTCATACGGTTTTCAATGGCAGATTGATTTTTGGGAGTGGGTTGCACCTAGCTAGAAATAGAGATGTAGCCAAGATGATTCCATCTCCACACATTGACTTCTCTCTTTTTCTCACATCCCCAGAGACACATTTGCCTAGTGAAGCATGACTGTCTCCTACCTAGAAGGCTGACGCTGCTTAAGACTCCAAGGGTCCCTACTTCCCTCATATGCTATACTAGATATTTTTTATCTGTACCTCCAGATCTCTACCCTTCCTCATCCTGCTCTGGGGCTCTGGAGACTAGCCTCCATGGTTCCAAGGCCCTGGCTTCCACTGGGTTTGGCCAATGTAAATTCACCTGCAGGAGATGGGAACTTGCGACACTTAGTCAATTTTTCTTTCCTCAGTTGGCAGTGGTTTCCCAGGGAGGGATGGGTTCTCCTTGTTAGGGTCATAGCTTCTATTTTCAGGAGCATTCACTTATAACGACAGTTTTCCTTTGGGTCCTGTAAGCTCTTTCCTTGCCCTTTCTGGCTATTGCTAAGTCAAGGATGTTTTTAACAATCTATATTGGTTTTCTTTAATGCTGACCATGCCCTTGTAAAAGTCACTTCATTAATCACTTTTCAACATTCTCTTTGAGCGTGTCATCTATTTCCTGCTGGGATCCACTAATGTACCTCCCACCTCTCCAGATGCATTTATTGTTTTATTTATTTATTCATTTACATTCATTTATTTATTGTGGTACTTGGGGGTTGAACCCAGGGCTTCACATATATTTTGCAGGTGCTCTAGCACTGAATGGCACTTGCAGTTCATATTTTATTTTCTATTTTGTGTC